>JAECUM010004618.1:0-115516 GCA_016617855.1 Megalonaias nervosa | reverse complement strand
ATATATATATATATATATATATATATATATACAGAGAGAGAGAGACAGACAGACAGACAGACAGACAGACAGACAACAATACGACTATCAGATCTAATGATATATTAAGATTGTTTATGAATATTACACACAAATATTCATGGACTTCAAAGTCTGAAGTGCATGTAAACAATAACTCATACCATGTAAATATGTCTTCCATGAAATGAAATATTGAGCTAAATGTATTTTAGGACCCGCAAGCAACAATGCTATTAATATTTTTATTATGATTTTAATTGATTTTGATTGATTCATTGATGGGTGGATTGATTGATGGGTGGATTGATTGATTGATTGATTGATTGATTATTATTTGTATCTAACATTCATGCGTTCTGGAGGGTCTCTTCCTATTTCTTTGGTTAAGGTGATCACATGACCGTAATATTTATTGTTTCCTTTTCTCAATGAACACACAAACTGGGCAAAAAGCTACATTTATTAAAAAGAAACCATACATGAGCTTTACTCGCATCTGAAACAAAAGACAAGAAAATACTCCCCTTAAAAAGCGACTGCATACAACGACACGTGTTTCGTTTTTTTTTTTTTTTTTTTTTTTTTTACGATGGTCTTTAGCACTATCCTTTTAGGTTCATTATATAATAATTGTAACTCGTGTAACACACCATTCGTTCCGGATGCGTGTAACTATTTTTGGATTTCACAATGCATTTCTTTCGGATGCCTTGTGTACCGGTATAACCTGAGTCTTCTTTAGTTTTTTAAGGCTGTCCCTCGCTATAAGAACACATTGGATAACAAAATTCGTCTTTTATAAACAAGTAGTCTTTGTTTGCGTGTACTGTCTAGCTCCATCTTCAGATATTTTTTAAAAAATTATTTTTCAAAATGTGATTTTGGATTATTTTGCTTTGTTATATTTCTCAAAGAAGCGGTATAAGTGGACATAATATTGGTCACTTGACATACATTGGTCTAAAAGGCAATTGTCTTACATTGGTGATAAGGCGATTGTTTTGGATTGAAATAAACCAGTATTTGTTGTTTGATCAACAATGCTAATTTAACGGTGTTAAATGTGTTTGGTTTGATTCGTTCAATGGTCTCACAGGAGCACCATGGGACACGTGTGTTTGGATGGATTGGTCAAACGGTCGGACATGAGATCCATAGGACACATGTGTTTGGATGGATTGGTCAAACGGTCGGACATTAGTTCCATGGGATACGTGTTTTTGGATGGATCTGTCAAACAGTCGGGGATAAGTTCCAAGGGACACGTGCAGTTTGGGAAGCATGAGATGCATAATTTAAAAAATTTTTAACATTAATATTTCATGTCCAATTTTCATGAACATCACGTTCTTGTAAGTTTTCTGTTCGTTACCATTTGCTTCTGCTTCTGCTTCTGCTTCTAAGCCACAAAAGACATACGAAAATAGAACGTGTCATTTTTTTGCAATGTGAAAGAAGAAGATTTTTTTTCTACTAGAATGTCAGTGTTACAAGCATATAATTAAATACTATTGGAGGCATCCAAATTTATTTATCTACTTTCATGTAATACACTTAAGATTATATGAATTTATGTAATGAATATTTTAGATATATTGAACTTCGCAGCAAATTATTTAAGTTTCCGCAATTATCTCTCAACTGACTTATTGTTTATCTGCTTCAAGCTGATAATGTGTTCTATTTTTAATATAATTGGTTGTATCGTTTCCTCCATTCTGTATCGATTTCCTTCCTTCCCCACATTGTTTGTGAGTACTTTTGAAGTAATTAACATAGGTTTAATAAATTCAATCTAAGTATATATATATATAAGAGAGAGAGTAGTATATATATATATATATATATATATATATATATATATATATATATATATATATATATATTACACTATGTGATTTTGAAGATACTGTTCTATACTGCATATTGTTCAATATGTGTCTAACATTACTTCCTTTTGGTATTAATTTTGTATATGTATATATTAGCAAAGGCTGGTGGTCTAATATGCAGTAAGTATCCTGTTTCTGCGTGCATTATTTATTTAAATGACTGAAACACTGATTGTAAACCGACTTCGGCATTCATCGGCTACCGTCAAATTTCAACTCAAATGTTAGTCAGCGGAACTTGAAAACGCTTCCACTTGCTTGTGTCAGAATTTGGTCCCATCAGGAAAAATACATTGGAGTAAGTATAGTCCAATTAAAATAATTAGATTTTAAGCTGTGGAAAAGTACCAATATGAGCTGTCAAGTGTGTGGAACATATCTGGTCTCTAATTCCCTGTCAGACGGCCAGGGAACACGTTATAAAACGCCATTGAATTCGGAAGTAAGAAGTCGACCCAAACAGAAATATCAGGATGGATGTCTTATATTGTAGGACTGTTTTGGAAGCTATGGACAAGTGGATTATTATAATCGCATAATTACATTGCTTACTATTATTTCGAACTGCAATGATCGTGTGTATCATCTGATATTATGGCACCAGTAACAGTGAATATTCTGGGTCAATCAAACAACTCGTCTCACGTGTATTTTTCAACTCGTTTCATACACTCGTGTAGGACTCCATATTTATTATGTTAAATAATTGTATATACCTATTGTCTTTTCCAAAACTTAATATCGATGTATTTTTCTTTCATTCATTAAATTACAATCGACACCGCAGGAAAACTCTAGTCAAAGCAATATATTGACAAAATATTTCTTATACCTGCTTGTAAAATTATTGGGTCTAAGAGATTTTGATTTTCCATCAAAACATAATCACACGTCCTTTGCATAAAAATCAATGTGAGAGTTGAATTCTTGCCTCAAGCTCAGTAAACTTTGTTAATGAAACTAATTAAATTCATTAATCTTTACCGTGTTCAGATTGCTGACACCCCTTTTTATTCCAACGGTGGGATCGAAACCACTATGCATTTCTTAGGTTCTGTCTGTAGACAACAAACTGAGTTGATGAGAAAGTTACTTTCGATATAGTGTGTAACAATTAGCTTAGTTTTACTGCTTTGGGGAAAGGGCGATGCAAATGAAAAATATCGAATTTTAGATCATTTATGCAAATATACAATCGCTACAGGACAATTTCAATAACTTATTCAAATCGTGATTACTGTAATTTTGCTTGCCTCCCAATCCCCGTTCTCTCCAATCATCTTTCATTATTAATATGTTGAATATGTTGTAATATCTTTATTATGTACGAAATGGACTAATATAAGTTGTTAGATCCTGTGCCCAATCTCACTGTATCCTCTTGCGACATTAAAATATGTTTAAACAATTAAATTAATATATCAAAACTGGTAAAAAAATAAAAAGAAACTAAAGTCAGAAGGTTTATTTTATTTGAAAAAAATACATAAAACAGGAATAATCATAAATACAACAAGTCTTTGCCAAAAATGTGTTTACCAAGGCCGCCATACAGAAGACGGATTCTGATTTTCTTTCTCTGAATTATTTGAAAAATTGAGGCGGGTGTAATCAGTCTGATTTATCACTCGATACTGTGACACTGTAAAAGTAGAACTTTCCGACAATTGATTGTCTATGTTTTGATAGGAATCGCCATTAATTTCTGTCAAATATCGCCCTTTTTCTGAAACATCTTTGAAACACTTTGGATATTTCATATTTTCGTTGTCTCGAAAAGCTTGGGGTCGATTCCAGTTCGTAGAATCAAGTACTGTCTGACGAGAGCAATTGCCGTTGGAGCCGTATGGGGACTGTACTTCAAACACTTCAGAATTGTTTCTGTTTTTGTCAGCGTATGGAACGAACAGCTCTTCTTGTGAAATACAGTTTGTGCAATTGTCACTCATATGAACCAATTCTTCTAAACTCCTGCTCTCGCACGAGTAAGCTTGCTGTGATATCGGACCAGTTTCCACACACAATGTCCGTTGTCCTTCATGTAAGAACTAATTGTCGTTATGTTCTGACATTTGTCCTGTACAAAAGGGTTATTTCCCAACGCGGAGGTGTTTTGTTGTAGTACCCGAGTGAGGTGACTGTAGAGGCTTTGTATTTGCTGTCTCTGAAGATCAGATGTTTCTAGATACTGGAACAAAAGCCGCATACATTGGGAGTATCCAGCCGTATATTGGACACGAGACATATCTGATAAAAAAAATAAACCAAAATATAGAATAAAAAAGTAAAACATTTAAAGTCACCATCAATAGACCCATGAAAACTATTTGGACTTTCAAAAAGAAAAAGAAAACACACCAATTACTGCCATATGCGTTCCTATCCACAACGTCGGAGGCAACGAAAAAACAAAAGGCGGGAAAAGTTTCCCAATAGTTAGGCTAAACTGGATTCGTGAATATGAACCATCAGAGATCTGCCGCGATCCCATCTGGGACATGCGCAGTCGAAAGTGACCGTCGTCTATGTGTTTGAAATATCTGTCCAGCGATGCTCTTGTTACAACCGCCCACTTGCAATTAGTCATTTCTTTGAATTGTAAATCCCAGAATACGATTCGATAAATTTATTCTTTCTTCCATCTAAACAATTATCATATATTTCATATTTACTGGCTCTGTAAAGGCATACAGGATCGTGATGAGGAATACAGCTTTTATAGTCCAATGCTATCCTTGCTTTCAATGTCAAAGATTTGCTTAACAAACATTCAATACTGGTGGAACGAACAGTACCGGAGAAGTGATCCTATAATACAAAGTGTGGGCGGGAGGTGGGTGAGCAAATGGTTACAACCATACAAACGTCAGAACGGATTTTTACTTTCAATAAACAACACTCACTGCTTTAAATAATATAAATGTAGAACATTACCATTGACTTGTGAATGCTTCAAAGCTTGTAGATAATTCACTGTCCTCTCCAAAACCTCTGCTTTTTCTAGCTTCACTGGACCCACCTAGAAAAATATGGAAAAAGATCTGTCAGAAAATATTTTATAAAACAAGTACATATTTTGTTTACTCTAAGTGAAACATGAACCGATAAAAACGCTGTAAAACCATACATAATTTCAGTAAAAATTGGCAGGTCTAAATCAATATTTGTTTCTTCTTTTGGGTTCATACATGTATGCATAAAAGAAATTCGTAAGGGCTTGCTAATCAGATTGCTGGAAATGGTAATGAAGAAAGAAATATGAATTATATGCACTTTACCGATCACGTGGCTCGTGTTTAGAGCGTGCTCTCTTCCATAAAAACTCTGTTTCTATATGCACTTGTAATGTCGAGCAATCCATTATTCATGTGAAGTGGCAGGCGGACTTGGTGGTCCATTATAGAAAACGCCAATAATACTAAATTGTATCTCAGGAGTTTTGAATACATCGCCGGGACGAAGTCAAACATAACTCGATACAAGTGCACGCTCCTCGACTGAGGAAGAGGATATACTCGTGCCGAGGGACGCGTGCTCTTTGAGTTGTATTGACTGTTTGATTTCAGTGTTTTAAATATTGTTCGAGCGTTCTCTCTCCTTAATTCCATCATCCTCAAGAACTGAACAAAAAATTAAATGGAAATAGTGTGTGTGACTTTTTTCACAGCATTCAGTGCACATTTTGTTGTACTTTAATTTGACTTCCAGGCAGATTTTTACGACAGCTATTAGAGCTAGGCGTAGATAATTCTGGTTTCTGGCAACTAGTTTAAAATTTTTATTATCTTGAACTTTATTTGGTCTGTTTATTCTCTTTAATGGAAGAAGACAATGGTTTGTGGGTTGTTTTTTTTTTTTCAAGAAGACTAGAGAATTATTCTCCATCCGTGTTGTCTTTGGTGATAGTTTACTCTAGTCATATCGAAACAGAACAGTCAGTAAGACGGAAACTGTCCAAACCATCTCATTTTAGGGAAGAAAATGTGATATGTTTGATAAAACCTAGAAAATCTTATCAACATTTTAACTTAAGTAACCTACCGACTGCTGATCCAAAGATGTCAGTCTTTCCAGCTGCTCTAAGTAACTGTTGATTCGTGCACGACGTTGTCGTTCTGCTATGTGTTTTCGAGTCTGAAATAGGTCAATATTAAGAAAATGACTGCATTTATATCCTTCATAAAAGAGTTCAGTGCAACGAAATATAATGGACCCCTACAGCATCTTGCTGGCACGGTCTTTAATGTAAAAGGTCAACACATAATCCCAACGTTGACGCTGATACCGTCATTGTGGGAAAATTGATGCTCGGGAACTGTTGACGTTGCTACCATCACTCTGGGAAAACTGATGCTCGAGAAAAAATAATACAGTAGATATCTCATTGAACACGCATCATATCATAGAAAAACGGTAAAAAAATATAGTTAAAAGTCAAACAATAGACTTCAATTTTGTTATCTTGCAAGAACTAAATTCTGCATTTTTTCGGTTCATTTTAACTTGCTTATTCTTGTATATATAGATTCTGCATCTTGTCAGTATATACATGTTTGTTGCGAGAGGACCTTACCTTGCACACATTTGAATTTTGACAATATATATTGTGAGAGGACCTTACCTTGCACATATTGAATCTTGTCAGTATACATGTTTTTTTGTGAGAGGACATTACCTTGCACACATTGAATCTTGTCAGTATATGTCTGTTGTGAGAGGACCTTACCTTGCACACCTTGAATCTTGTCAATATACATCTGTCTGTTGTGAGTGGACCTTACCATGCACGCATTGAATCTTGTCAGTATATGTCTGTTGTGAGAGGACCTTACCTTGCACACACCGAATCTTGTCAGTATATGTCTGTTATGAGAGGACTTTACTTCGCACACATTGAATCGTGTCAGTATATATGTATGTTATGAGAGGACCTTACCATGCACGCATTGAGTCTTGTCAGCATATATATGTCTGTTGTGAGAGGACCTTTCCATAGCAGTTATAAACTAATTATTACAATTAAAGAGTTTGTCTTACAAAAATTGCTGATTTTTTTTTAAACCTATACTTTCTTGAACAGAAGCACGTTAATATATGATACAATCACAACGCACGCATACTCATGTACTGTCAAATTCAAAAGAATTCTTAATGCAGTCATAACATGGCTGCCATCAATGGAAAGATCAGGTACCTTTTTATGCAACCCTATTTTTTTTCACAGCAATATATTTAAAGAAGAGCGGTTGCCATAGAAACACTCTTCCTAGTCAATAAAGTATAATTTATTTTCAGTGTTAAGTTTAAAATGTATCAAAAGTGAATATTTAACCAACGTCTTGATGGCAACTCTGCTTGACCTCTCAGGCGGCCTAAGTGGTTAGAGTGTCCGCCTCGGATGCGGGAGGTCGTGGGTTCGAACCCCTGGTGTCAGGATAATGTGACTGGGTGGGACTTGATGCTATATGTCTGCGGCATGATTCTCCCCTGCTAGACATTACTATAAAGTGCCACACTGCGGACATCGTAGCGATATAGCTGAAAAATTGTTAAAGCTACGTTTAAAGTCCAAATCACACACACACACACACACACACACACACACACACGCACCTCTGCTTAGATAACAATCAGATAAAATATAATACCTTGTTATCCGCTCCAGATCCATAAATATTTCTGTCGATGACACATGCATTGATTTCGGTAGGGCCAATCATTCATGAGGTCGTGACAAGGTGGTATACTTACAATATGATTGATAGTGGATGATTTCATACACATATACTAACATACAAACACATACATAGATACACTCACATTCAAGCTCATACAATTTTCAAACAGTAACGTTTAGTTTCTATGCATTGCTAAGTACAGATTTATGCGGCTTGCATTTGGAAAGACCATTGCTTACTGACTAAAATGTTGAATAAATAAATCATATTTCAGATTATTTTGTATCTTGAATGAGACAGCGTATTAATCAGAAACATGGAGTTATTCTTTAGTAACACGATGGTTTGTTTTTGGGAAAACGTACCCAAACATGTCCCAGTTCTACACCTACCAGTAGTAGGTCAATGTGATGAAATTGGCTACTATATCAATTTCACTTGTAGTTAATATATGTATTTCAATTGAAACTTTGTTTTATTGGGTGTGGGGATTTGTGCCCAGTTTCCAATAAGGACATGCGTTCTCAATTTAAAATGTTGATTTGTTGAAAAATTTTGATTTATTTATCTATTTCAAAATATTTGTTAATTTGTATCAATAGTCAGATATATTCCTAATAAAACGTAACATAGGACTTGATTGCGGTGCCAATAGATATTACAGTGCTTTTTAAAAGCAAACACGATAATAGTGTGTATGCATGTATGTATGCATGCATGCATGCATGCATGTATGTATGTATGTATGTATGTATGTGTATGTATGTATGTATGTATGTAATCTCGTCACGTTTTCATTACATGATGAGATCCAAAAGCTAATTTAGTATTATACTTGTAGGAAATCTTGAATTCATCACAGTCGTTCCAAATAGGTATGTTAATACGGCATTTGAAATTTACTTTTATTTCCCAGATAAATCAAAACCTGATAGTTATTTGGATGAATTCATCAATCACTGTGTTCTTGCACATGATATTTTAATCCTATATGATTGTTCAGCGGTACGATTAGATGAAAGTCATTCTAGAAGCTAGTTGCCGGAGACAAGATAAATTCTTTAATGATGTTATACTGAAGCTGCGGATACTAATACAAAATCTATTTAATGTTATTTGCCCATAACTCATACTCGTTAACAGCGAAACTTAAAGGTTTTAGTGTATAAAAATAATAATAAAGAAATCATCAAATATTTAGGTGAAGCTAAATCAGAATTCACTTACCAATCCTTTTGTATCCTTATTGTCGTCAGATGACGACCCATTAGATGTATAGTCCGCCATAGTCATGTGTCCAACTGATTTTTTTTCAATCCCGTGTGTGTCTCTTTATAGCACGCGTCCTGCCTACGGCATAATTTCCCCATCGTCTGTTGCCACGTGCCAACGCTCGCGCTGGCGGAAAAAAACTCGCGACGACCAGCAGTCAAGGTTTGAAGCAGACGACTAAATTGCTGTTATTTTATTTGGTGTTTTTAGACATGCATTAAAACACTTATTTGATGGACATGATTTGGCCATGTCATACTATTAGGATTTGTAAACACAATTATAATTTTATAGCCTCTGTCTTCTTACCTTCCTGCACCGATATATTTGATGTCATTAAGTTGACGCTTCAACGACTAATATTTTCTTGTTGTTTCATACAAAATGTCAAGTTTTGAACTATTTTACAAGGAAAAAATATTGATTTCTACTTAAGAAAGCCGACCTTAATATCATTTAGGATCTGACTCTTTTTAATGGAAATAACATATTTAAAACTCATAAAACACCTGGAAAATAATAAATTATTACAATTTGTTTTTTGTGATCTAAATATGCAAATTTACCGATTAATCGATACTACAGGTTGTAGCAAGATGGTATGCATCTTTGTGTCGACTGAAGTTTTGACCCCAGATGGTGTTGTCTCTTGTACATACAAAGATATTGGAAAAATTTACAATATCACCATATCCTTCATCTTACAATATAATACACACTTTGTTTTCTGTTTTTTTTTCAACATCGAATGCCTGAGCCGGGCTAGGCGACTTTTTGATGAACCCTTCTCCTCAGATTATATACATATTGTATCATTTTGTTTCAAGTGTGATGACTTTTGTGTGGATGTAAATATCATGCAAATGCGCCGTGTAGCATGACATTTTATTATCATAATTTATGCATGCACACATACAAGCATATATAGCGATGGAAGCATCAATCAAGATGTATGAATATATATATATATATATATATATATATATATATATATATATATATATATATATATATATATATACGGTACTCTTGACCAATATAGATTATATTGTATTGGATGGGTATGTTCGTGAATGGGTATATGCATATATTACAATTAGCGAAAATAACACTATTTTATAATAAGTTTTAGAAATTCTGTGCCAAGTAAACTTTGTCCTCAGCACTCATTGATATTCTTTTAGCTGTAGGGTGTGACGAAAGAGCACACAAAACTTCATCATTTCGTAGATATTTTTGTTCAAAATGAGGAAAATAAACAAAGCGGAAATAACTATCTCTTCTTCTCACCGATAGTTCATTATTACGTCTTTTGAAAGTGAAATGACTCGCAAATATAAAGCAACTTGTGGCTTAGGGCATGGAACCCCGCTAGACCCATCCGTCTTCTCAATGACAGTCGGCAGATAAATTGTCAGATTTAAGTCCAAATTACGCCTTATTTGATTTTAATTCGATTTAAGCCTCAGTCCTTGAGGGCATATGATTCAATCTCAGTCTGAGTAACTCTTTTTCTCTTCCGGCCGCACTTTTTCTGTCCGTCTGTTATTCGGTCTTTTATGTAATCCAATGAGACTGCTGACAACCGTATAATGGTCATTCCGAAAGTCTATTTTGTTGCAAAGACCCAATTCGTGTGGGGCTATAAATCAGATAGCTTAAGGGGACGGGGCCTTTAAGGATAAAACTGATGAAATTGACAAACCGGGGTGTTTTGTACAGTCTTTTAAATTAAATGTTGACTTAACAAAATGAACTGAAATCGAAATTGGAAGGTCGTGAGAAATAGGGTCTGTTATGATTGCATATCATTGTATGTGTGATAAGTTTTAGAGTTTATTTCCATCAATGCAAAATATATAAATTATGTGCAAACGCCTTCTAAAAGTTTTCTCAACTTGTCCCAAATTTGATATTAAGAAAGTTTTGTCATGTTAGCCATTTTACTTGTAGACACGATCATTGAAGATCCATTGTGATTTTGCATGCTGCGACTAGTAATTCAGGCGTACACACAATATATATATAATGACAAGTTTTGTTTGGTTCTTGAATTTTCGTGACCAATAGGTGTGACTGCGCGCGTTTATCTCTATTTAAACGTCCCACGTATGACAGCCCTAATGCTCCCCGCTAATAAACATCATTCGAATACTCCTCAAGCATATTTATCGGTAATGTTTGCTTCTTTCATGGTTAAGAGCACATCAAGTCACAAAAGTCTCTATATTGGCTAGAGGCACATCACGACATAAAACGTCTCTATAGTGTCTGTGCACATCAAGCTACAGAAGTCTCTATAGTGTCTAGGCATTTCAAAACACAAAAAGTCTCTATAGTGTCTAGGCACATCAAGATACAATGTCTCTATGGTGTCTAGGCACATCAAGACTCAAAATTCTATATAGTGTCTAGGCACGTTTAGACACAAAAGTCTCCTGAGTATCTAGGCACATCACGACACAAAAAGTCTCTATAGTGTCTATGTACATCAAGCCACAGAAACATCTATAGTGTCTGGGCACATCAAAACACATAAGGTCTCTATAGTATCTGGGCACATTTAGAGACAAAAGTCTCTGTAGTATCTAGTTACATCAAGACACAAAAATGTCTCTATAATGTCTTGGCAAATCGAGACACAAAAGTCTATAGTGTGATAAGGCACATCGAAACACGAAAGTCTCTATAGCGTCTAGGTTGTCAAGATACAAAAGTTTCCGTAGTGTGTCAAGGTAACGAGAGTAAATTACCTAGCTCTGAGTCGCACAACGGCATCCGACCTGAGGTGATCTTGGCAGGTTTCGAACCACTGGCTTCATCGATTCACTTTTATAGTTTAAACGGTTAAACAGCATAAAGAGGACAAGTGAAATGTGTTTTATTCCAGAGAGATATCTGTCAAGCTCGATCGTGCATGTGCATTCGCAAGTATTTACTCTACATGTGCAAACTGAGAAATGCTTTATTACAATTTCTCTGATGGAACAAAGACCTGAATATTATAAATTGAGATTATTTGTTTTAAAAAACACTATTTTTTGGAAACGAAGTTAAATATAAATGCATGTAATAACACTTAACAAGTCCTTTGTCATTGAAAGGTATGAATATACGATATTTGTGCTTGTACAATTACTTGAATGGGTTGAATAGCCATATATATATTAACAATAAAATATTATGTTTCAGGTCTTTTTCACAAAATGTACATTTACACCTAGTATTAAATTGTATAAACGGTATGTATTATTTTCTCCCTCACAATGAACAAATTGTCTTAATTCATGTGGGTTATAAGTGTAAACTCGTTATATATATATATATATATATATATATATATATATATATATATATATATATATATATATATATATATATGGGACTTGTAGAAACTGATATTTAAATTCAATATAATTTTATATACAGGCAAACACGTTCTAATTTATGCATTATTTACACTTACGGAACATAAACCTAATGTATAGGTGGTTGCTACAAAGAGGTGACCACTTAAAGCAGACTTGACAGTACTGTATTACTTGCTCTTCAGTCCTAATTTTAAAAGAACAAAAAATGTATAACTTGGAGTTAATACAATACAGTCTGCTAAAAATAAATCTGCCTTCGATATATGCAAACAAACTTTGATTGCATGTTAGTCTAATAATTGACACTTGTGAAACTCATGGAAATTGACTTGTCCTATGCTAATGTAGACAGGAAATAACGTAATTTAATTTGCAAATGTGACGAAATCGTTTACTATGTTATAAACCATTGACAAATAAAGTGGCTCATTGGCAATATAATTTCAAAAGCTTCGCGACCAAAAATGTCAAGTTCGATAATTATTTTTGTGACCGGGGTGAAAAGTCACAGACGAAGTGAAAAATACGTGTTTATTAGCTCAAAATCCCCGCTTGTGTTCATGCACGCACTAATGGTTTGTGACACCGTGTTACTGGTCTGGACAATAAATGTACCCCGAGGCTGAGACAGAACCGATATCAGTAAAGTCTAGGTGTAAGGATTCGGTACAATATCAATTGGGAACGCCTTGGCATTAATGGTCCGATTTCGCTTAATTTAGTATTTAGTTTACTCTGAATTTTCCCGCCTTCTTCCCATTTTGTAATTTTCCGTAACAAAAATTAGTTCCTCCGTATGGATATTATTATAACTCGCAAGTTGAGGCACTCTAAATCTTGAACTCGTTCAGCACTAGAAATATTGAGAACATACAAAACATATGTAATGTACACTCTACCAAGTAGACTTTACATGTATAGCCCTTAAATATAGATATGCTGGCATGAGCCCTTTTGGTAATTACTCAATTAAAAAAAAATAAAACATGGCATAAACGTATTACTCCATCTCTCCAGAGACATGGCAAAAAAAGCTACAGTTATTAGAGCGAAACCATCTACGAGTTTTACAACACAAGTATCGACGGAAAATCTCTCCCTATAACGCTGTCTCATAAAATGACAAGTGGATTACAACGTCATTCTCAGTGTCCTTTCGGGTCAGCCATATAATATTTTTAAGTTACTTGTATAACCTTAATTAGATATCACGATGAAGTTTTTTAGTCCCTAGTGCATTGTTATATCACGAGATTAATGTATATTTTTGTAAAGCAGACTCTTGAAATAAGAACCATTTGATGTTCTAGCGTTATCAACGATGTTCGTTATATTCCCTATAAAGGTGTAAGTCTTGGCTACATGTTCAAAATAACAGTTTGGATTAGCTTGATTATTATACTATCTAAACAAGAGGTCTAAGATGGCCTGATATTGATCACCTGACAAACAGTGGTGTAAAGTACAAATTAGTAATTAAAGTTGAGATCTTGGGTTGAGAAAAAACCAATGTCAGGAGAATTTTGGACTACTGGGTTCATAATTGTGGTATTTATCATGGTGCTTAATTATATTTTTATTATCAGTAACTAAATTTGGAGTAAATGGTGCATTGACATCTTTTGTATGAATATTAAAAGTGTCCATGCGAGGCCTTTAACAAATTTGGTTTGATAAGAGAAGGCAGTATTGGAGAGAAAGTCATTTTACATTTTTTTTAAATATACAAGTAACACTAGCTATACTGGATGGGAGCTGACTATCACATCTAGACTTTACACCTGTTACTAATGAAGCCACGTCGTTGCTAGGAGAGCCATCCCAAACAAAAATTCTGGCACGGCGTATCCTAACAAACATTCCTACCAGCTGTGATCAAAACTTTCTCAGATGTTCTGGAGAAGAAATTGAAAATGAGATATTCATTTGGTTGCTATTATAGTCACTTTATTGCTAGAAGAGCCTGGTTGTAGCAGAGGCTATACAAATCTGAAATACAACTGGCTCAACCATTCTCGAGAGGAAGTCGAAAACAAACTATACACCTGGTTGAAAAGGTAGCCACATTTCGCTGTAGAGGACACTCCGAACACAGTTTTTATACAGCATGTCATTTGAAACACTTGTATCTGTTCAACGAAAATCTGCTGGTGCATGTGCCAATTCTTAAATTTAATGGCTAAGTCATTATGTAGTTGAAAATAGGTTTTCCACATGGCTGCTACAGAAACCACACTGTTGCTAGGAGAAACATCCTTTACACAGTTATGTTAGAGCATGTCCCAAGGAGTGTGCCTACTACGATTGATTAAAACTTGTACACTGCATTCTGAAAAAGTCAAAAATAACACATTAATGTGCGACGGATCACGCTAGACGGAGGACGCATGCAGGATGCAGCGTAATATCATAGGCTCCTCTTTCTTAAGGCCAGGTGGATTAGAACATGGGTGGTTTTATTACAGGCAGAGATAGTAGAAAGGGATGAAACATATTACAATGCTCTTTTGAAGACGTTATCACCGTCTCTATATATACTGATTGTTCGGTGAAAAGTTCATTTTTGCAAACCATTCAACAACAAAGATAATATAATAATTTGAGTTTGTCAAGGATTTGAAATATTTAGTTTAAACTAGGGCTTAGGGACTATTGAAGGCATTTGACTGAGCGGGGATTCCTAGTATCGTGACGTGTCACAGCGATTGGGCATTGCTGATACATAACAAAGGGAGGGACAGTGGACAATCTATTGAGAAAAAAGAAATGAAATTAAGTGGTAATTTTTCGCCAGTTTCAGCCTCGGGGAAAGTTAAAAACTGATGTAATAATTATAATCCAACAAACACTCTAACTTGTTTCGTTGTTTAGAAAAAAAACCCCAAACCAATATACAATTTAATCAGTCAGGACAACTTTGTTACACCTCAAATGCATTACTTTTAATAGAAATACACAAGTGACCACATTGTAGTAATATGTGAAGTTGAATAGTTTTAATCGTAAGGAAGTTATATAAAAAATACAAAAATGTACACTGCTTAAGTAGAAATTTCTAAGTAGGCTGTTCATTAATTTATAGAATTTCGGGTATTCGGTCTTGCGCAACAGTAACTTGGAATAAATGAAAATAAAATCGAAAGCACTTGATGACATTCACTTACACTTTTGTTGGAATTTCACAAGGTATACGAATTCTTTTCTATTTCAAGATTTTCTCATCTGCCCTACTATTTAAAAAAAACCCAAAGAAACAATTATAAGCAAAGAATCCCGCAGGATGATATTTTTCGACTGCTCCGATAAAGTATATTTCTCATATCCGACACAGTCAGCGAAGCATAAAAACTGGGTCACAGTGACCTCGTGCCGTGTTGAATACACTCATTAAGTTACATGACTATACATATAACGTCAGAAAAAAAATGAACTAAATGCAAAAATGTAATATTTAAGTCTGCACTAACAACGACAACACCGTCGAAAAGGTTATACCTATGTGGCGCCTATTTTAGCAGGCGAGACAAATATTTTCATCTAATCACATGATTTATTACATTACGTTTCCTTCCATGGAATATTTTCTCGAAAAAGAAAAGTAATATATAGCGGTCTAAGATACTGGTTAAATGCCAAATCGAAATCGTATTCGGAGTAATTTGACTAAGTAGTATACCTGGCACTACGGGACTATAATTTGTACTTCTAACGAACATAACTAATATTAAAATCATATATCGTCATTTGGCGAGGTACAAGGTCTTCAAAATGACTTTAATCAAATTGTTCGAAACGTTTCACATGATCGCCACGACATGAACTATTTCATGTACATTAAGTCGAATATAGCAGCATGTTCTCTTACCTCGTTCGTATGGATCACGATATAACGCACATTATTTCCCCAAGCAAATAACACAATGAAATCCCCAAATTTCACATAATAATTTTGTATGGGTACCAGGACTTAATTTCTAATTTCAGTTGGAGGTCTGAGGGTAAGCTGAAATGCTTCAAACTTGTCCTTTTTCAATACAAAATTTTTCAAAGATCTTTCAGATGCAGAATATTTTAATCCAATGGAGGATTACCATTTTTTTTTTTCTTTTTTCTATTGCAAAAGTATATTAAGAACATACAACAATCAATATTTTCGGACACAAGAGTTAACTCACAGTGGGACATTTTAAAACGTTTCCAGCGTTTTATGTTCGAGTACAAGTGTATCGCAGGTCTTATAAAGGAGTACCGCAAAAGGCACTTAACAAGTCTGTCTTGTAACATTTAACTTGTTACGACCTTTATGTTCGGGCTAAGGACATGTCAATGGTATATGATATACTCTTTGGTCATCAGTCATATCTGCATAAAGCTTTAACAAAGTATCTCCAGTAGTTCACATGGAAACAAGTCAGAAAATTTGTATTGCTCTCGCTTTGACTTTGACCTCTAAACTACAGACCCAGGCACGTGGCGTACCGTTTAGTCAGGGTGTATATATCGGGAAAGTTTCGTCAATTATCTTCATTAATTTAAAAGTTAAAGCCTGGAAATAAAAACAAGTTTTACAGTTCCTTTCAACCGTGTCGTGACTATAATCTTTTAGTCTGGAACCTGACTCATCGTACACCACACACATCGTCCGGTCCTGAGGTATATATGGGTAAATTTGCACGAAAACATCGAGCCTTATAAATGAATAGGTCAGGCAAGCAAAGACTACAAAGACTGTGTAGCAATCTGAGACAGTTTAACCCTATATGAGCCATAATAAAGTTAAGCAGAAAGTTGCTGTCCTATCGACGTCGTACGAGATTTTTAGTTCTTGCCCGATCATCATTTTTCGGTATGGCTTTTTCTAACAGCCACAATAGATTGTCTTTTTTTTAAAAAAAAACCCCAAAACAGTAAACATTTTTGGTGAAATAAACCTTTATTCAATACTGAAAACATCTGAAATAATAAAATCTTTGCCACACGTCAAAAAAGGAAAGACAGGTTCACAATTTTAAAGAAAATACACACGTGAAGAACGAACTTTATTCCCATGATTTCTTTTCTTAAATTCCGAACACAAAATATTGAAAATTAAACTCCATGCTATCGCAGACATTGATAGTATAATATATTTTTTGAATGATTCGCAAAGAAATCATCATTGAAATACAAAATTAACAGGAAGTTGTAATGCGGTCAGAAGAACAAACTTCTTTTAAATATTACCGCAACAATTTTGTAGAGCGCTGGTATTTTATTGAAAATTCTCCCTATCCGCTCTACTTTTAATTGAAGTTACATTCCATTCTTTGTGGTCACGATCTTCCACACCCCATCTAATTACGTGTTTCACAAATAGGTCAGCTATCTTTCTATACAACATCAGATTCCTAGTCAAGAACCGCTCCAAGGCCGATCTTTTGAACTCTATAAGCGGTGGGTGGTGTTTCTTTAAAAGTGACATAATCAAAGATGGTACCATCTGCCTAATCCAAAACCTTTTCAAACCCACATCCTGGGATGAAGATACTTTTAATTTGAATTGACGTACTCTATTAGTGACAAGGTGTAAAGCGGGAGATTTGACCCAAAAAAACCCCCAAAAAACAAAAACCACAAAAACCACAACAAAAAAAAAAACCAAAAAAAACAAAAAAAAACAAAAAACAACGTGACGTACAACTGACTTGCGACATTTATGGGGTATAGAGGTATTTATACGGAATAGTTACAACATCAAAATTGACTAAAGCAATTTTTAATCATTTTGGTAGACGTAACATTTTCAAGCTACCGCACATGCAAATACACAATCATCAGATTAAATGAGGAAGGAGAGATGTAAGTAAAGCGAAAGAAGAATGAATGAGCGATAAGAAAATGAAGAAATATAAATTATTTGAGGTTAATTTTCTCTTAACTGAAGAACCTGTTGAATGCACGGACACTGTCGCATGAATGAAGAAACAGATAAGTTTGAAATATATCTTCAAGATATTGCCATAGTTCTAAACATCTCCGTTGCTATGGAAAACAAACCAAAAAAGAGAGTCCCGTCAAGACTTCTGTGCAACAAATAGAAATGTATTCTGTTCAAAGTTTGCACATGTCTGCTATGTGATTGTTGGGGAGGGGGTTATTCCGAAGACAACATATGAAAAAATCAAAACCTAATTAGCCCAGCAGATATACAGAAGAAATGTGCTTTTTTTCGTACAAAATCTCAAACATTACACATGTATAGCATTCGAGTGGTATCTATAGATCATAGCATTTGGAACTGTTGGATCCTGTGGGCAAGACCGAAATACAACGGGTCGAACTTGAGAGCCTGTGCATTCACACACCAAAAAATTATTTATTTATAATATATCCCCACTTACTAAGTAATAAATTGCAAACGTTGGATGTAAATAACGTCCAATAAGAACTACCTTCGTGTCTGAGGTTGTTTTTATGTCATAATAATTTCTTGGAGGTCACAATAACTAGTGACGTGTGCGCCTTAACAGCAACGTAAGGACTCGTTTATGCCTATCGAAACCTATTGGATATTTTTCTCTCAGAACAAACTTGCAAGATAAAGATTATATTAAAAAAATATAGGTACTGCACTGGTAGCTGAAATGTTGTGTTATATTTAGAATCATCAAGAATATATATATATATATATATATATATATATATATATATATATATATATATATATATATATATATATATATATAAATCACACATCTAGCCGGTTATTCGTTCCCCTAAAACTTACCACTTTGGAAGCATCACCTCCGAGTCTCTTTTAGAGTAGAAATTTATTCGACTCTCATCGGCAAAACACGAGGATGTTCCGAATGTGGGTAACAACTGTGTTTAACACCACCAAATAAGTGCTCGACGACATGATATAAGTGGAAAATGTACCAGGGTCATTCCAAACAGCCTATCCATATACGGAATCAACTGATCAGTGCCGCCTAGTAGCTGAATAGATTGATCTCTACTAAGGGAAAGGTATTCAATCATAATTTTTCCAATACCCAAGCAAATATCTTCCAATATGACCCAAACTATATTTGATGCATTATTAAGTTCTACACTCATCAAAAACATCATGCACTTGGAACTTTTATATCACATTTTCAGAACAAACTGGGTAAAAATTATATCAATGCTGGCATATAACTTCTGATGAATAATGGATTTGCCTATGCAGTTGAAATTTTCGCATCGCGTTGTCATTTAAGACGGTAATGTTTCTTTACTCGTTTTCTAAAATAAACTATAATAATCTTGTGAATTCTTATAAGCTGATAAAAATGGACGATAGTATTTCATTAGAACAGAATATGATATGTTCCACATTCGTTCTTTGCAAGGCAACATTTCTTTTAATCTTTCTTGCCTTCATATGACACCCAGTTAGCAACATACAATTAAACAGAATATATAAAATCTATGCAGCCACAACTAAGAAGATTTTCTTCATTTTGTATTGTAATTCTTTGTTATCGTCCATCCAAATATTTTGAAATGTTTAAAACGTCAACAAAAGTGTAAATAATGCGCAACGATTCATTCAAATTTTTACAATTGTTTTTTGCCTACTATTCACAGAGACTTCGTGCTGAATTTTACTGAAATAAGACTACGTTTGCTTATTACACGGCGAATCATTTGCCTGGATGACTGATCAGCATTCTCTAGAATAAATTTGCTGAATCCGAATGAAGGACAATTGTTTGCTGTTTGAAAACCATATTAGGGATTGTATCCTTCCGTTGAATTCACAATGGCTGAGATGGTTTCAGAGTTAAAACAAAATTTGTGACAAGGAGCATAAATTAATATCCGTACTATATTGGTGTCAATTACGTCAATAATAATAAAGCCGACGCGACTGTAATAGTTTGTGCATGTTAGTATGCAGTAGCCATAGTGGTATGGGCACAATATAAATAACAGAAGTACATCTGAGGAGAGTCATTAAGTTAATTGAAAAGTTAGACGCAGACATCAAGCAGTATTGCAAATGAGCTAGCTAACAACACTGTGCATTAGTTGCCATAAGCACAGCGAAGTAAACCTTGGTTTCTCGACTCAGTCAGAATGTAGCGATATCGATGCGGCTTTTCCGACATAATCAGAATGCAGTGATATCGGTGTGGTTTTTCCAACTGCATCAGAATGTATCGATATCGGTGCGGAGCTGAACACTCGTGCAGATGATAATTGCAGTATGTTAGTGAATTAGGAAGGTCACAATAATCTCATAAATTTGATTGCCTTGACGAGAATGATGGACTAGATTATATTTACGAATAGCAATGCCAATTGGCATCAGACATGATGGGGTGAATACAACAAAACTAAGCTATTATCAGGCGAAATAATTACTACGGAAATTAATCGTCCTTTGAAATACTTAATGTCACTCTATGACTGGACCCAAGACAAGGGGGTTTCACCATTTACTCGAAGAAAAGAAAACTTTAATGTACAATAACATATTTGCAGAACTTGTAATATCCCCTGAAGAAGAATTCAGCGAGATGGGCACCTCGGTACTGAAGCAATTCGAGCAGCTGAATAACCTAGACAGAGATAGGATTCATTTAACTAGGTTTAAAATCCCTTAGTATGCATAATTTTTGTCTTGTCTCTTAACAATGTCAGAATTGTCCTTCTGAGACGTCATGTAAATGTAGGAAAAACACTGCTGAATAACTGCAACAAAAGGAACTACAGTGATACAATAGGATTATCAAGAGAGGCCCAAATTATATGGAATGATGTTATTTTTTATGATTCAATGATGGATTAAAGTTTGAGCATTTATTTACACCAAATGGCCCGCAAAAAAGTTGATCGCCGCCAATACTTGCGACATTGTCAGCATCTTTCTTAAACGTGCAAGCAATTATTGAAAAAACCGAGAAGCCCATAAGACTCCAACATTAGCTCAACCCATAAAACACAACAGCATCAAACATGAACGATGTAGATCTCCTACCGTGATTCACCGTCTTATGCAAAATCAGGAGACACTATTGTCACTATACACAGCTTCATGGCGCATGTCATAAAACCAGGCCTAACTGAAATGTTTAGATTTTAAATTTGCACATCATAAAATAGAGTTCTTCACTTGTCTGCAGATCTTGGTCTTGCTGTTCACGAAAGGTACAATAAGTTCTAGTTTTTTTTTTTCGAAAAGCATTCAATCAAGAGGTAATCGATAATGTGGATCATAATCTATCATCAACAAAAGGAACAGGTTCAGCTCGTGGCACTATAATATCCCCGTTTCATCGTCCTGCCTTTGATAGAGCGGGAGTTATGCTGACCAAGGTAAACATGAAGCCTGGGTCCCAGGTCTTAAATCCTCTGCCCGACTTCTGTACAAATGTCCCACCGTTTGTAACAACTCCACGATATCTACCCTTATCAGCTACAGCTGTAAATCTCCTTTCTAATGAAAGCAAGACAGACACTCATCCAGGGAAAAATATGAATGGCCAGAGAGCGTAACAAAATGCAAACACACACGATCAAGCTTAAGGAGAATACATCTCTTGGTCTACTTACAACTGCTCACCGTCTGGCACCAGGTCGTCCCAATATCTTCCTTGTTGCCGCTGTTAAAGAATGCAGCTTAAACGGCAGCAGTGGTAAAGCGCTCAGTGTAACCTTTCTCAAATATCAATTCTGGATTGTGTGCAGCTACAATAGGATAGCCAAACCTATTTAGTGTACATCAATGTAAAAATACGGTAAAGAGAAATCTGCTAAAATACTTGACATTATAAGATAAGATAAGAAGATAAGAATTCTTTATTTCAGACTACATAGTCCATACATCTAAATTAAAATACGGATATAAAGTAAAACATTGTAAACATAAAAGAACATATATATCATACATACAAGTATACAGATACATCTACAACAATTAACTGCGCCCTGCATTGTTAAGAATGAAATTAAGTGGCACATTTAAAGAGTAATTTGTTCCATCTACTAATAATATGAGAATTTAAATGAATGTCATAGTTCCAAAGTGATTTCAATATACAGTTCTCACTATTAGATAGTCTTGTTATCATTGAGAATACATACTTTCTCATTACTTCCTCAAAACTGAATACATTATAATTTACAAACATGTTGGAGGCACTGTTCCATCTAGGAAGACCTAATAGAAAACGAAGACTATTATTATAACCAATTACTAGTTTTCTTTTCATACATTCACTAAAGTTTGTCCACAGTGGAGCACAATACATAGTGCAGCAATAAGATTTGAATAATCTAATTTTGATACTCAATGAACAATTCTTAAATTTACGTAGAAGCATGTTTGTTCGAGTACACAAATATCGATAATGTCTCATCATATCTTCATTATCTGACTGATTGGATTTCAAAATATGACCCAAATACATATAACTGTCGACATACGTAAGAGCATTGCCGTTAAGATGTACATGATGAAATGGCAGCATCAAAGGTAGCAGGTATAGAGTTAAACGAAAATGGTTCTCACGCAGGCCGAGGTTGCGACATTTGTCAAGGCTGACTTTTATATACATGCAGATCATTTGACGCGTACAAGTAATGCATGGTAGGTTTCAGTAACATCACTTTGCGTCCTTCGGCAGAAAACATATGATGATTACACCAAACTTTGAATACCATTGATGACCTGGCGCAAAGAACAAGAAGGTTCTTAGTTACCCAATGTTCAAGCATTGGTCAATTGTTTTGGATTTAGAGTTGCTCATTCCAGTAATTATAAGGTATCTGATGTTATCTAACTTCAATATGAATGTCGAACCGCTTTTACAACTTGTGACACTGTTCTTTCATTGGATAATACAAACTAATTCCGATGGTTATTCGTGAAAATACGCAAAGTACTAAAACTCCCAGGTAACCGCTGTATATTTCCAAGAGTCTGAAGCTAGGAAATTCACATTCCATAAAACGACCAATCCATTCTCTATCAAGTCATTGGCTCCAGCCCCAAAACAGAACAATCCAACTTTTAAATGTGAATAAAGAACCTTTGACCAAACCTAAAACTCAGAGTCCGTTCGAAGATGGTTTGATAGGCGGTCCAGTAACACAGTAAACTAGCGTAAATTAAAAATAGAACATTTCTAAAACCATAAGTAAATGATCAAGCTAAACTCATAATACATGTACAATCTGTGGTAGATACCCTCAAAGAACTTCACAATCCTTCTCCAACGACGGTAAGAAGCTTGTTTCCTTAAGCACTAATGATACTGCTGATGATTTGGTCATTAGAACTGTCTGTAAATTAAACAATTTGTGTCTCGTGAGCCAGTCATGAGAATTTGGTCCAAAATAAGATGGCATTGTTCCAAAACTGACAAAAGATTTGAATTCGTTCAGATATAAAAGCTCAAATTAAAGTCAGCAAATAACGATTGTTAATTTTTTCTCAAAAGTATAACGCGAAAGGTGTTGCCTTACGTTAAACATTTGTTGGAAAATGTGACCAAGATAGCCACAATATGGGACACAGCCCTAATATTGACTTTTGTGCAGGCACTGTCAGTCACAACAGGTACTTTTTATCTCCTTGTAAACAATAACAGTTTGTACCATTAAAAGTGATCCGTTCTATGCATGAAAACCTACCAACTGCACTGAAACTGAAACATGTATCATGGATTCATTGGTTTTGACACGTGTAATCGCATAGGTTTACCTTAATGCGTTTTTGAGAATGATAATATTCATTTCATTATCAAACAGATTCTTGTACTAAAGCATGCAAATAAAATTAATATGTTTCTTCATACTCTTCTAGGTATGCTTATAGCTATGCGATATCATGTCGGAAGATCGTGCTTACTTTTTAATGCACTCCCAATGATTCAACTTCTATCCTTAACACTGCGGTATGAACGATCAGCAATTATATATATATATATATATATATATATATATATATATATATATATATATATATATATATATATATATGTGTGTGTGTGTGTGTGTGTGTGTGTGTGTGTGTGTGTGTGTGTCAGAGCAAGATTAAGATCACATACAATTCCAAAGTTTATCAGGAAAATCACAGGAAGAAACTTAATTTAGCAATCCTAATCTGCTCTTAATTTCATAAGTTTGATTTTGGGAGATTTGTTTTCAAGGCACACATAATCAAATTGGGTAGGATGGTGATCATATTCTAAAATTTGTTTTTACTTTTGAGCAAACAATGTTAGATCTAGGTTGTGAAGTATTTAGAAAAATATTTCCAATATGGGCATATAGAATATCTGTCTTCAATGTACTTCTTTGGACTTACAAAATATACTGACTTTATTCAGAATTCACTTAAATCGATGTACAATATTCAAGGTTAAAATTAGACATAACGCTACAAGAGAAAAGTTGCATCGCTAATTTTTCTTATAATTCTTACCACTGCCTACAAATACGAGAAGTAAAATCAAAGTGTGGCTAAGTAAGAAAGATAATTAAAATGAACAAATAATATAATTAAATAACAATAAAAGTTAAAGTAAACTTGAAAAGAGTAACACTTGGATAGAGATAATAACAAATTTGGAATGCACTGAACTATAAAAAATATGGTAAAACAAAATTTTACTTGCAAATATATACAAATTGCAATAGCGAAGATCCCCCACTGAACACCAGTAATGACAGCTTCACGTGAAACATTAGTCATTATAAAGACTGTTACCACCTGCTCAATAAGTGACTGCTTATTTATTACACATATGACCCACTTCGATACTGAGCCCTATTGTTTTAAGTATGAAATAAACAGTTCTGGAGCCACTGCATCTGCTTTTCTTAAAGGTTCAGTTTTCTTGAAGTAAAGAACCGATGTTCTTAGTGGGTCTAGTAGTTTGCTCCTGTGAAGACAGGTGAACACTTTTATGACAATGTCTGCGTTGTTAAGAGAGTCTCTGTCTTGTAAACGTAACTCACCTCTTTTAAACTATGAAGTTTCCTTCTCCTTCATGGATTAAAAATCACTGCATTTGTGGATACAGTAAAATGTAACCAGTAACAAAAGTACTGTCTTCTGAGGAACATAATTCTGAGGCGACTGAGATGTCGAGGCAGGAGACTAATTGAGGATCTGTAAAGCAAGTGGCAAATTTCATTTATGTATCGAATAATGACGGAAGGTCTGAAGTTAAAAACGCCGCACAAAAGTCCATTTTCAACATGACATGAAATACATGAAAGCTTTGATTTGTACCCTACTATTGTCTTAAACTTGAGATCTTGTTTATCTAATAAAGTTCATGCATCTTTAAAAAAAAAAAAACCCATCATAAGGACCAATTTTCATTTCATTACACCAACCACAACCTGTTTGAACTTGCATTTTACAGTCTTTCATTGTACCAGAACTCCAAGTAGTAAGTATCGAGTTTAGTCATGAAAATCCGTTCCTTGTATTTGCTTAGATCAGGCATACAATAAAGGTTAGCATTTCTGCATTTGGATGATTTTACTCGCACTTTTGGCTCGAGTTAGAAGGTTTTGACTAAGACAGTTTCAGTGGCTGGAATATTAACAGATGTAATAAATACGGTCATCAGTGTCTGCATGGCTAATGTGGAGCTGTCAGAATTAATGGACAAATGTCATGAAACACTTGCTGAAGTACATGGAGAATCAGGCAGATTGTCAACATTCCCGGCAATGATAATGTCAGGGCGTCCACTGTCTGAACTTGTAGGAGCAATAGCAATCATTATTTTCTGGTTCTCGATGGATACAAAGAGATCGATCAACGGTTCCCAAAACATCTGAATATTTCCTGAACGACACGTGTATTCAGGGACTACATGGTTGGACTTATTTTCACTCTGACAAATCTGTCCATTGTAATACTATGGACCCGAAAAGTGTGCTACATGCAACATGTTTTTTTATGAATTGTAGAAAAGTAATGTTTTCTGATCTGATCATATCACCTTGATTATTCAAAAGTGGGAGGAAATCTTTCAATCTGACAATTAATATGACGCCATTTCTGGTTGTCGGTCCATCCAAAACACCTGCACAAACGGATTGTTCATTTGACGCCCCCATGCGAATTTTGAAGCATCTCTGTAATTGTGATCGAACTTTTATTCTGGGGAAAGAAATCGGTATCTGAGAGTGTAAAATGAACTTAAACCACTATATGATATGCGTTTTTGGAACAATTTGTTCTAACTTCTATGTGGACGGGTTCTGGGTCTGCATAAGATGTGTTTGAACACTTGTAATACAAAGACGCACACTGCAAATTATTTTTGTGCATGCTGCCATAATGCACAAGAGCTGGAGATCTAGTTACGAGCTGTAAAGTGACCCCTACATATCTCGTGAATAGCATTTCTCAAACATGAAATTCCGTTGGATACTTAATTAAATTCTGTTGGATACTCAATACAATTCTGTTGGATACTCAATCAAATCCTGTTGGATAATCAATGAAATTCTGTTGGCCACCATAAAATTCTGGAGTATACTCAATGAAATTCTGTTGGATACTCAAATTCTTCTGGATACTCAATCAAATTCTGTTGGATACTCGACCAAATTCTGCCTGGAGTTGGAATGCTTCCATCGATGCATGTCATTGAGGAAACCGGTACTAACTGCGACTTCTTTTTGTTTATGATAAAACCTAGTTGAATAATGAAATGTATGATGGTACGGCGATCTGTTAGCAACAGCTGTTTAAGTGATATGTATAACATGCTAGACAAATGTAATGAAGCATCAGATGTGCTGACACTGCTGAAGAAATTTGGGTAAATACCCTCAGAGATCATGCTGGGCCTAAGTCCAGGCTGACACACTGGTAACATTTATTTTAAATTCAAAACCGAAGATATATGCCGTGTTTGCGAAAAATGTTGGAAGATGTTCGTAGACGTCTTTGAGGTTAAAATCGATGACCCAGTCTCACTAAGTTTAAAACTTTTGTCATTGCGTCTTTTTTTGAAGAGAATCTCTCGCACAAGCCTGTCGAGTCTCATATGTATTTCTATCCTCTGTCCTACCATTCTCTTTGGAACTTAAAAAGTGTCCTGTTGCAACCTTTATGTGCTTTGACTGAAGATGCACATTCCATTACACCTTTCTCAAGCAAATCTTTTTGCTCTATTTGTTGTATATAATGCTTTTGCATTTGTGTCTGCTTTATTTCCACGAAAGAAGGAATTTTCGATAAAATTATGTTGGCAAACTTCCTCTGTGACGTAGTGACCACCTTTCCTGTTATTTTCTGATGTTCTTTGAAAAACAATCTGAGGCCCCCTAACACTGGTTTCTTTAAAAATGGAATTATTTATTTTACTCTCTCATTTACTTAACGATTTTCCTCGCACTGCATCTCTCATCGGTTTCTTGGATGAATCAGTGCTCCCAAAGATGTAAATAGCTCCTGCTGTCAGATCGTCTGACCCCACCCCCAGTTCCGTGACCCCTGAAGAGGTTCTGTCTGAATGAAAGGATGAACGAATACTTCTTGCTGCATTAAAACAATGTCATAAGTTTATCTGCTAAATGTTTCAGTTAACCTTTCTCCTTTGAGAATAGTTTTCTTTTCCATTTCAGGAAAGAGCTCCTTTACTCTCTTATTTGTCTCTTTTTGAAGTTTTCCTCCAATTTTGATTGCTTTTTCATTTGAAAAAAAAAGACCATCTCTAGTCTGGGCACATTTAACTCCTTGGAATCCATACAGTCTGCAATTCTGACCATCTGATCTAAACAAATCTTGAGAATAAATGTGTACAGCTTTTTGTAAATCAGACCTTTTACTTTTCATATAAAAAACTTACAATCCATGAATGCAAGTATGCCCTATATACCCTCTTCTTCCTGGCGACTGTCCTAGATATGCAAATTTCTTTTATTTCCTGTCAAGGTTGTGTATAAAGGTTGATTCTTGCCGAAGGATGCCTTCTTTGTTTTGTGGCATTTGAAAAGAATGGCTTGGCTAGTCACATCACTACACTGGTTAAGCCAATCAACCGTTATTGCATCTTACAGTATCTACTAACAAAATAATTAACATTTTTTTTCTGAAGATTTGCTACCCAGTGAAGAATAGTTTGGCTTTCTTTTGCATTTAACTGAAAGTATCATTAAAACCTAAACATAAAAATTATATTAAAATTAAATTATCTTAAAATTAAATTAAATTAAAAAACATAAAAAGATTTAGTTCAGCTTGTGGCTTTATGTAAGGTGACAAAGTGTTATTCAGCCAATTCAGAAAGGTTACTTACACCAAAATTTCCAGTCATTTCACTAAAATAAAAATATTTTCAGATAATGCAACATAACCTATCCTTTTTTTTTTTTTTTTTTTTTTATAGATGTTGAGTCAAAATCAGTGTCTAAGTAAGATGGTCATAATGCATTGGTACTTGTACCTAATACACTGGAATGTATCACAAGCATATGAAGATGAAAATATATAATGAACTTTGTGTAGTGATAGGTCCTAGACTTTGTACTTGTATCTAAGTCTCCATGCTTTCATTGAGAGGAAAATCCTCTTTTATTGTTTCATCAAAGGCTGATAATTTTCAAGATGTTCACACTGCAATATTGCATTAACTCTGTCAATCTGAGATTGTTACAGAATAAGCTTTCTTTCTTTCTCTTTGGCTCAGAGTCATTTACACACATTTCGTTTCCTCTGACAAAGTGTTTTCTTAAGAGACTTGCCCCAAGTCATTAATAGACTCATTGTCTGATTAACCGTATTCTGATGTATCTTCTTCACCACTGAATTCTGTATTTTTTTGCCAGGTACCAGAAAGATTACATCACTGTCAGATATTGGATATGAATGATAATTCCACAACCCTGATACTCCGGTCTTCTCCCCACCCCCACCCCCAACATTTCTATTGGTGCTATCTCAAATCTAAGTTACCAGATCAGGTGCACTAAACTAACAAATTTCTTGCCTAATTCACCGTACTTTACATTGCATTTCTCATCCAAAAAGTCAGATTCTTCTTAGCTCTTGTGCCCTGGTTACTGTCCATGGCAACCGCTGCATGTTGCAAGTATATACAAAAGGCGAGTCATGCACTTGTCCTCGTATACTCAACTTCAGCTCACATTTTGAGAGAGCTGCTTCAGCCAAAGTACACACAAATTCAAGCATTTTTCTCCAAATATCTTACAGATTTATCAAAGACCAACCCAACCGCTCCGGTGGCCTAGTGGTTAGAGCGTCTGCCTCGGATGCGGGAGGTCGTGGGTTCGAACCCCGGCCGAGTCATACCAAAGACATTAAAAAATGGTACTAACAGCTGCCTCGCTTGACGCTCAGCATTAGGAGGTTAGTGTTAGGACTGGTCGGCCTGGTGTCAGGATAATGTGACTGGGTGGGACATCATGCTACATGTCTGCGGCATGATGCCCCAGTGCTAGACATCACTATAAAGTGCCACACTGCAGACATCGTAGTGATATAACTGAAAAATTGTTAAAGCTACGTTAAAAATCTAAATCACACACACACACAAAGACCAACTATGAATAAGCTAACTGCGGCAGATAAGAAACAATATGAGCAACTGACTCAAAGTCACTGAAAAGTATACTTATATGGGATACAACTCTGTTGCTGTATATAATATTAAAAAGTTTTACTGCGTTCTGCAATGTAACAAAGGTCATTTGCTGACTTGTAAGAAAGTGTTATCAAATGGGGATATGCCAGGTAGGTTATTATTTGTGCATTTAACACCATTTTCAGCACATGACAGGCTATACATGGCCATTATATCTCATGGAGGAAGAACCAGGAAACCACACATCCACCCCCCGGAAGAACCACCGACCCATGGGAAGATACTGGCAAGCTTTCTCACATACTTACACTGGCAAAGCCCGAGACTTGAATCCACATGAGCAGAGGTGAGATGTCATTGATCTGTAATGACAAGTATGTTAGACCACCGGACCACCCAGGGCCCTTGCGAGGTAGTTATAATGAACTTATCTTAGCACACCATATTGCAGATTGTAGTATTCGTCTGTGTATGGTGTAAGCATGTCATTATTTTGTGATCATACAAAATTGCCAAAAACCTCTAAAACTTTCCACCAATCTCAGTTAATATTAGCTCACTACCAGCAGAGACAGGATACGAAATGAATGCTTTCCCTGAACATGATTCAGGGACCTAAACTAGTGAGTGCAGCTCAAGTTTACTGTTCATGAAGCAAGCTCTAATGATAATCCACCAACAATATCCTCATAGCAATAAAGTGATAATTTTTTATTTATGTACAAGTACAAAAACCATAAATTATACACCTGCTACATCATATTATTCTGTGGAAACCATTTTACTTTATTTGGTAACCTTGACCTTTGAGTTACAGACCCTAGAATTGATCGATGCCTTTCTTGACCCAAATGCAAGCCATCCACAAAGTTTTAAGGAAATAATTTTTCCTTCTGTCAATCCATGTAACATTGACTTTCATCTTTTCAACCCAAATGGAACAGGTGACTTTCTTGTCTCAAATGCCAGACATTCACAATATATGGTGTTAGTTAGTGATATAAAAATTCAAGATAATGTATGTGGAAACCACAACAGTATGAATTTAAGCCATTATGTTTTGATCCACAAATCACAGATGTCTTTCTTATCTCAAATGCAGACTATGGACAAAGTCTGGTCAAGGTATCTGGCATGCAAGTTACTGTGTGGAAACAGTCGTCCTTCTCTTAGTCTGTGACTTTGACCATTCATCTTTTGACCCTCTAACCAGCAAGTATCTTCCTTACCCCAGATGCATGCTACAGTACTTAGAAAGCTTGATAATGCTACATGTTCAACAGCTCTGGCTATCATGCTGAAAAAAAATATGGAACAGGTGTAAGGATGGACAGTTATCCTAACATGATAGGCTCTGCCTTATGGCAGGTATGATTAAGAAAAAGGACAATAACTATATAAAATTTGGAAATATAATATGCAATGTCACACAGTTTCCTTCGCCAAGGCCAAAACCACTCACATGTTATGAAGCAATGCATTTCGCCTGTTTCACATGCAATATCAGTAAAAGACATCATAAGAAGCCAAACCACTGTGTTCATCTTAGGTTTTGCCTAATATTTCATGTAGAAATGTAAAATATCAAATAAGGCATACATATCACATAATGGAAATGTAAATCATAGAAAATATAACTGAACCTGGTATGCTCTGAATGACTCCATTTATTCAAAACAAGAGTCTGTAAATGAAAGCAAAATAGTGATATACATCAGTACAGATGACAGAGTCAAAATAAGTCTGTTAAACATAAACTGAAAATTTCAACAAGCAAATTCAACCAAAAAGGCAAATGTTGTGAAATTATTTCTACAAAACTGTATTGCAATACATCTATACTTTCCTACATTAAAAAAGGAAAAAAAAAAACCTCACCTGGGAAGCTCAGTATCAAACTATGAAGTCATATGCTAGCCATGACTGGGAAAGCTGATTTAGTGCCAGGAAGGTCAGAAGCTAACCCAAACAGATTATGTCATACAGAAGAAAGACATGGACTATACATATCCACCACTTAGTCATAACAGAGTACATTCAGTCTAGAACTTTCTTAAATCAGTGGGCTAACAAACAAAAGTCATCAGTCTCTTATCTAAAATTTGACTTGATCCTGTACCATGGACTATGACTTGACTATATGATCTTATAATATGGGCTATGACTTGACTGGATGACCTTATATAAGAGGATGACTTGACTGGAAGACCTTATACCATGGGTTATGACTTGACTGGATGGCTTTATACCATGGGTTATGAATGGATGACCTGCACTTTGGGCTATGACTATTGGATGACCTTATACCATGGGTTATGACTTGACTGGATGACATTATATCATGGGCTATAGCTTGACTGGGTGACATTATACCATGGGCTATGACTTGACTGGATGACATTATATCATGGGCTATGACTTGACTGGATGACATTATATCATGGGCTATAGCTTGACTGGATGACTTTATGCCACGGTCTATGACATATCATCAATAAAGAGGTTATGGTTTATTCATTTTATTAACACCCTTTACACTCTGTGCAGTGTAAACATTCAATCTACATGGAATCATTATAACTTACCCTGTGTACTCACATCTTAAGTCCAACTGTAAACTGCATGGTTATAGATATGGGTCTATGCAGTTTGTTAGGATTAATCAGTAGAACAAACAACACAGACCCTGATCTACTGGCACACTATGCAATTACAGATCATGGTCTATGTTGCTTGAAGGTGGACTTGACTTGTGAGTTTATATGGTATTCCTTTTCTCATGAATAAACAAAGCAGTGCAATATAAATAATAAATAAAATAGAACATAATTACACATAATTAAATCAATGAACCTGGCACATTTTCACCTCTTTTACTAGTTCAGTGATCTTATGGAATCATATTTCATCAAACATAACTGACATAAACAGTTATTAAATCCTTTAATATAATGAATAACCACAATATGGATGAAAAAATCTTTCCACAATTTTCTGATACAAAAGGATGTAAAATACTTTTCACTCCGCAAGAAATCTGAGAAATAAAACCCTATCCCTCTTTTCTTCTCTCCCCCCTCAATGTTATGGTGAAAAAATAATTTCATCAATACAAATATTTAATTGTTCAAGTCTGCAACTCATGTCCTGAGGAAGTGTCAAACATAAACTTAAATAACAAAACTGAGGTCAGATTCCAAAAATTGTTTTTCATCCTTCTTTCTCTTCTGTATTTTACAAACTGATTACATGAAAATATTTTTATTTAAAACTTATATAATATTAAAATGTACAGCACATTACTGTAACATATATAATCTATACTAAAATTCATATTACAAATGTTATAAAAATAGTGTACGTATAATGAATCAGAAGTTCTAATACCATTTTCAAGGACTTTCATTGAATAAAATGTCTTCACAACAAATAAAATTGTGAATATATGTCATCACAATTAATATGCATACAGAGATTCAGTTAAAAGACTAGAACAAGATAAATAATGTAGAAGAAAAAGAAACTGCCACAGATGAAAAGTATATAATTATCACGTAAGTTCTGCCTAATCCGTAATGACTTATTTCTATAGAACTTAAATCTTCAAGCAATAAATAACTAGAAATGTGGCCATGCAACATGGATGCCCTGCAAATATAATGAAACTGAACAGCCAAGTTCTAAATCGAACGGGGGCCAAAAATTCCATAAATGTTTTAAGGGAAATAGTGAAAATCAAAATCAAAACTGAATGACATCTTCCTAATGTAAAGACTTGTGGCACATTTAAAATCAATTCAACATGTCCTTTAAAAGATACTGGACAGAAATGAAACTCACAAAGGATGGAATGGGATGTGACAATGTCACATTACAAAATGGGACAGTGAGACATAGGTAACACGATAAACTGCCTTCATAAATATGACAGGGCATAAACTTCGATAAAAACATTTATGTTCCGAATTCCACCAGTGGATATTTATAAATCCATGCACATGCTGATGAAGTGCAATTAAACAGTTCACATATAACAATTCTGCTAAGCAGCTACACATACTGTATATATTCACTAACAATCTGAACTGCAAATTTCACTGTCACTGATTGGCCGTAGCACAATGTGCCTTAGATCAGAGTCAACGCACTTTGTCAGAAGTAATCAAGAGAACAAACAACACAGACAATGACCTGCTGGCACAATATGCAATATCATATCAGGGTCAACACTGTTGGAAGTTACATTTGACTGAGTATATATGGTACACAAAAATCTGATAATATACTTCCTCTGATCCTTGTTACTTATTTAGCACAAAGCTTATGACTTAATTTATGTACACTTTTTAATAAGATCATCAACAAACTGACTGAAAATCTTTTGTTATTGATTGCAAAAGAACTAGCAAAGTATGCCCTCATCTGAAGATATAAATATAAATAAATATAAAGATAAAGAAGTTATAAATATCTAATAAATCTAATAAAAGCTTAAAATGCACCCTGATGCATATACATAATAATGACTGGTTTCATTCCTATACTAAAAATGCAAGTTTCCAATAACCAGTCATGTTAAAGAACATTTCATGGGCAACATTTGTGCAAAGACAATTGTCTCACAGTTATGGCTGACCAGAAATTTCAAAATGAAGTGTGTTTGACCAGCTTTTGTTGTTGTTGTTGTTGTTGTTGTTGTTGTAGGGTTTAACGCCATTTTTCAGCACACGATAGGCTATACATGGCGGCCAGTATTAATGGTGGAGGAAGAACCCGGAAAAACCCCGTAAAGAACCACCGACCCTCGAGAAGCTACTGGCAAGCTTTCTCACATACCCACATAGGCCAAATCCGAGACTCGAACCCACGCAGACAGAGGTGAGATGGCAGTGATCCGTAACGGATAGTGCTTTAGACCACTCGGCCACTCGGGGCCCCCCCAGCTTTTGTAGTTGTCAGTTTTAAAATCTACGTGCAAAACAACACTTATTGCGTGAGAAACATAAACGTTGATGATTTTGCTCCCACTATAAATATGTTTGTTATATACTGCAATAGTTAGTTTATCAAGTTGATAAGCACAGGATATAAACAAAGGGAGGTAACTGCAATTGCCACTTTAATCAAACAACTAGGTAAAATATTGGAAATATTGGCAATGTTTTGGCAGCTATTCCATGCGATCAACATAAAATATTCCTTCTACTGGCAAAAAATTTATTACTCCATATATCAAAGTACATACACACATTTATATTTGTGTAATGAGCAATAAGAAACAAGGAGATAACTCTTCCAGCCCACCACTCCCACTCTCATGGGGTTCATATAGGACACACAGTACTAATTATATTGAAAAATGGGAACCAGCCTGGAAATGGGTGAACATACAATAGAGTTTATATGGGTTTAGCTGTCCAGGATTGGTTAATAATGTAAGTTAGGTTTTAGGAAAAAGAATCTTTTGAGAGCTTATCCTAGCTGTAAGTGAAAAAAAAATAGAGACATTGCTTTATTGATGGAATTTCAGTCTTTTAACAGTCTTGAGTTTGGAACACTCATTACTAAAATTAGCACCTGCCTCTTTGGTGCAGAATTGAAAGCACATGTTTCAAACACATGCAGGTCCAGAAAATGCTGCGGCTCATCCTTTTCTCTACAAAGAAGCTGACATCCAGGTTTCATCTATACTGATAAATATAGGTTTGATCATGAGCACTCAAAAATTTTAAAGTTACTGAGTTTTTAATATCATGGTGTTTGTGTAGGTTTACTATGGGAATGAATTAGTACTGTGAGTCCTATACCACATTGGTAAAACTATGTAACTTCTCTGACCTAATTAAAACTTTTACATAAATTATTATTATGTCTCAAATGAGTAATTCTGTAATATGTAGGAACACTGAGGAATCTTGGATACTGATCCACCCAATAATAACATGGAAAAAAAGGAATGCTTCATAAAAAATAAGGAAAATGTCCATAAAATTCTATATTAATTACACTATAGGTTATACCACTAGGTTTGCATTTTGAGCACATTAACTATTGATAGCCCTTGCTTTATAGTGTCATAATTTCTGGGCATACCCACCTACTTACAATAAACAACTGAAAATGCGATTTTTTAAGTAGAAATTCTGTATATTATTGCCCCAACTTCAACACATCTTAAATTTTGTCTAGAGAGTTATGCAGGATGTATATGCATGTTTTTCATACATTATGCACTCAAGCTCTGCTAGGAAATAATAACTCTTCCAATATGTAACATGCTACAATCTTCATATATCTATGTATGGCACTAAATAGCCTAACAGTGCTGATGCGTCATAAAATTACAATCAATCAATCAATCATATATCTATGTTGCAGATACAGGATAAGTAGATTTCCATATAAAAAGCGATCATATTTTCATGAACTTGCAATAAAATGGTATAATATATATTTGTACATAAATAGACCATTCAGTCTGAATTAGTTTATTGGTACCTATAACTGTTTTATCTGGTACTTCTCCTACAGACATCACCACTAACATTGAATATTTAATACTGTGATAAGACATTATAATTGATTTTCATGAGCCATGAACTAAAATAAAGTGAAACAAATTCAATAGCACTATTAAAACAAAATTTTCAACAATTACCATACATGTGTTATAAAAGGGAAAGTGGTATATTGGGGTGCTTTACAGAGAGGGATAAATGTACCTCACCATCAACTTTATACAGATTATACTTTGAATGCCCAGTTTCTCATGTTCCAATAAATGTTTGCACATAGCAAACCATGTTTATGATTATTTCTGTGATTGGATAATAAAATAGTGTATATATTTTTAAGTCCAACTGCAAGAAACATAGACCCTGATCAGCAGTCACATAATGTGGTAGCAGATCCGAGTCTATGTTGTTTATTCTACTGACTAGTCCTAATAAACCACACAGACCCAGCCCTGTTAGCATATTATGCAACAGCATATCTGGGTCTATGCAGTTTGCAGTTGGACTCGACCTGCAAGCAAGTACGGATGGTAGATTAACACAAAACAGAGCAGAAAAAAAAGAACCTGACTTATCTGTCATGTAAGAATTACCCACAAAATGGTACCCCATTAGGGGTACAAAATTCACTCTTGTAACTGAAAACAGCAAGTGAAAATCACTCACCTGATTAGGCAGAGTGCCAATTCAGGGCTGAGAATATTGCCAACTTAGTTGATTGAAAGTCCATACCTTTCCACCTGATGTTTCTGTTCAATTTGTTGTTATCAAGCCTCAACAAGCACTTTGCTCTCACTTTTCAATACTAATTTCATACCAGATGGAGAACAATCTGGAATCAATTGGTAACTACTTAACAACTGGTGTTAGAAGGGTCACAGAGTCAGTTCCAGAAAACATTCCATACAACAGAAATGTAGTTTGTTAACATCATCAGCTTTTAGATCTCTATAACAGACAGTCACTTACGAATATATTCTTAGTAAATAATTTTGGTGCTTGCCTGACTGGACAAATAGAATTTGATTGATTTTTCAACCCCTGCCCAAGTTTTTTTTATTTCAAACATTATATCCTACCCACAAATTTCACTGACTCTCCCCATCTCCAGTAAATATTAACTACTCTTTGAACAAATAGTTTACAATGATATTCTGCGAAATAGTAACAGTAATGACTGTAAATGAATACATCACAAAATAGTGGATCTACCAATAATAAAAGAATATAACAATAATGTCAATTAATTACTTGCAAGCTCATCCATAGGCATGCTAAAATAAGTTTTGTAATATGTATATCACGTTGTGGGGAAAATTTGCTGATGCTTCATGCTTCATTTATTCACACAACTTCTTATAGTTAATTCGTAGTTAAGAGCACCTGGGATAATATCAATACGTTATTATGTAAGATTACAACTTTAGACCGATTCTGGACACAAAGAAATTGCTTGTCTGTTGTTTAACCATTATGCAATGACCTGTTCGCGGTCATTTCAAAGGGAATCCTACCATCAGGCTGACCAGGTAGAGACTTCTCTGTTTGTTTTGCAATCAGTCAGTGATGTCACGACCGGCTTGGAGCAAGTTTAGGCTTTTAGGGACTGGAAACCCGAAGTAACAAGTAAGTGCTAAATTACCCTAGGGCAGTTTTCAAGGTGACCAGACCATATCCAATCAAAAAACAGATTCAAATCAAGGGCACAGTCTCAATAAGCAGCCACCTATGTTCGGACCCAATCCATTTTTCAACCAGTACATGTGTAAACCTTGCTAGGAGTGGCTCGCAGAGAAGTTGAGAGGCATTAGACTGTACTCCGAGTTGTGCGCTCATTAAAAGACAGGAAGGAATTCTAGTGAAATTCTAAGTTTGGGTTTGCTGACAAAGGCTTCTTGAGTAAGCTTTCCAGGTGGGTGAGAGAGGTGATGTCCGAGGATCAGTGAGAGGGAAGACACATTGAGAGCATGTGGGAGGGCTATTGTGATGTCAGCAGTTCATATGGAGGCGCAGCGCCAGAAGGAACATGTGGAAGAGAGTACCAGAAGTGTTGGAAGGACAGATCCGGAAGTGCCAGGAGAGCACGTAGTCAGGGGTACTGGAAGTACCAAAAGAGAAACAAGAGGTGGACAGATGAGTAACAGAGTCAGCACTGAAGGGAAACACTCTCATTAAAGACCTTAAATTCATATGATGAAACAGCAATTGGCAGTGTGAATAGGTCACTGACTAAATATCTGTTCAAAGAAATTGCGACTGGAAAATTTGTTGATGAAATTGTTGAATACATTTGATATATTTTATTAAATTGTTATACCTTTCACCCGAGTTATTTATACATCTAGACCATCAACACTGCCGAGTGGAGTCTCAGAACTATTTAAATTTTAATTGTCCACCTTCTCTGGTATTAGAAATAATACGGTAGGAGGCACGTGACAATGTAAAATGCCAGTCTTTCATTTCATGCAAATGTACATAGTATTCCATACACAAATACATTTACAACAAAATCAGACATCACAAAATATCAGCTAATAAGAAGCATATCACAAGGTCCATTCTGGTGTTTAACATAATAGTATATAGTTTCTGGGTTCCTTGGGCTCTGTTATAAATGGAGTTTCCAGTATAAAACCCATCCCTTTTAAGAAATCACATATCTCAGAAGACAAGAAAATCTGATTCTATGTTGACAGTTTAATGCTAAAAAAACCTTAATGAACCATTTCTCTTCAGATACGACTCCTTTGGGGTCCCCATAGTAGTTTCTTAATATAGGTATAAATATACATATATTAATCTCAATACAGACTTTCACCTTCAACAACAAAAACTCAATTTAATTATGCCCTGTTTGAATAAAAAAAACTATGTACATGTGGGTAATATACATTATACTTATATGTGTTATAATAAATTACTGACATAGACCCTATATGATTTTTTAAAGGCTGTATGTTTTGTAACAAACAGCCTTTAAAAATAATTGTATGGGTCCTGTGTCAGTAAATTGAGAATTTACAGAAAATATCAAATTATTTTCCTTACACAAGTCTGAGGAGTGGAGAAATATGTTTCATTTGTGAATGTGAATTTCAGTATACCCTAAAACTGAATGTTAAGCTAAACTTTAAAGTAAACCAGCCCTGAAAATAAAATCCATCTAATTCCTAAATTATGCTTATGAAAGTAAGCAAGCCAGCATGTAGGTTAATATGTACGGAATTGTAAAATCACATATCAGTTAAGATAAAACTACCTTACACTCCATCAATTCTGAAATTAAAAGTATGAAATTTAGGACAGTGTAAGTACAATATACAAAAGTAGTTTTATATGCAACACCTACCAATATGTTAAAAAAATATGCCTACCTCAAATGTAAGCCATCCTTGACAATAAGCCAATCAAACATTACTAACAATTAAAATATAAGCAATGACTTATTTTAAGATTTATAAGGTACTGGTTTTCAACCTGTTGCAAAGTATAAAAAAGAAATACATCCATAAATCTACTGCACAGGTAACAATGAAATGCATGTATCTTTTATCACATGGAATCAAGAACACAATATTTTTGTAAAGTTTATGGTAAAAACAACCAATCAGCATGAAAAGACTCTCAGCATATCCTTAAAGCATTGAAGCTGACAGCTGTTTCCAGTACAACATTCTTGGGACCAAGGGAAGGCATAACATGAAGTAGCTACAACGATATTAATTTCAGAATTGTGCATTTTATTTTCATGCAAACTCTTTGAGTACCCTGTCATATAATAAAAACTGACTTCCATGAGTATCATGCATGTTTAAATTGAACAAACCTACAAGTGTGCTTACTTAGAAAACACAACCTTTATCTTACAAGGGGAATAACTCAAACAAAGCTTGTAAGAGCACAGTGATTCGTTGATATGTATCTTAAGAAGAGCATATACAAAGTTATATGGTAATAATTAAAAACTGAGACTATTTACATTCACAAAATTCTGTCACACATTACATCCAGCTCCAAGTAAAAAAAAAGCAAATTTCTAAAAAATTTGCAGAAGCAAAGTGATTTGTTCCTATGCATATCTTCAAATGATGATCATAATGTGTACCAAATTTCACAGTGATTCATAAAAAAATTTTAGGTCTAGTTGCATTCACTGTATTAAGCTGCAAGACAAAAAGAGCAATAACTCAAAACTGGGGTAGGAAAATAATTTGTCTATATGTGCGTCTTCTAATGATGACCATACCACGTTTTATGGCAATCCACTGAAAACAGTGTGACTAGTTGCACTCACAAGATTCTGTCAAAGACTATATCTGGCTTCAAGTACATAAGAACAACAGCTCTAACAAAATTTGTAGGGGCCTAGTGATTTGTCAACATGTGCATCTTCAGACGGTGACCATAACATTTCCAAGTTTCATCGCAATTCACTAAAATCGTTCAGGCTATCTCATTTAACATGATTCTGTGATACACTACATCAACTGTAAATGGGCAAGAACTGAAACAAAAGTTTCCGAAGCAAAGTGATTTTTCAATATGTGAATCTTCAGATGGTGATAACAATATGTACCAAGTTTCCACAGTGATCCATGATAAAGTCTGTGACTATCTGTATTCAGCTCTAAGTTAAAAAGGGCAATAGTTCTTATAAAAATTGCACACATTCAGATGATGTACAATTAGTCATGTTCAAGGGACTCTGCAATGGACAGAAGGATGGATGGATGGACAGACAGACAGACAGACAGACAGGAGGATTCCAATATACTCCCAACGCTATGAACTGCATACCATATTCCAAATGTCTTAGGACATTTCTAAAGTGACCTTTTTGTATTCATAATGCTTCTTCTTCTTCTTCCTTAGACACTGAGAGATCACAACAACACCAATGATAAGGACCAATACACTTGTCAAAACAGCAGCAGCAACTGTAATATCTGAAAAAAAAGAAAGAGACATAATGCCTTTATAAAGTTAAGTAATGACACAAAAAACACAAAACTCATTTCTATTTCCATTGTTTCAAGAAAGCAATGTATACCTGAAGATGAGTCAAAACTAGTTTGTTACAGTATTAATAGAGGATCTCAAGTAAGTAACGATTTAATTTTCATCTTATGAAATGTGCAGAATAATTTCTAGCTTCTGCAAGCCTTGATAAGCAAAAGCTGGAAATTATTTCACGAGTTTAAAAATTCAATATTAATTAATTGCCAATTTGAGAATCTATCATATGGTTTTTGAGTGGAAAGAGTATAGATAAAAAAGAACAAAATGATTTTTCAGCATTTCATTCTGGCAAAGATTCAGATGCTGCACCTTTCAAATGATACACATGAAAAAATAGTCCCAGACATGAATTGAAGCAATGTTGCACAATTAAAATACCAATAACATTGATTTTTCTTTACAAATTACAATTCAAAAAGCAAATGTCCTTTTAATCAATAGAACATTAGACATTGGGCCTAATTTTTCAATGCTCTCTCATGTGAATTCCTGTGTGATGTCACACAGTTTACAGTTTACTCAGGTCAGCTAAAGTAGTTATGGCATGCTGTGGAGGACGTATGCAGGTACCAATCTGCATTCATATGGCTCTCATGCATATTCCCGTACTTGACATTTTCATCACTGAATATCTGCATTATTTGATTTGGAAGAAAGCTCTGCATGGATAACATTTTGTTAGATGGGAGGCCAGTATTTATCAACATAGGACTGCATGATAGATTTTCTCAGTTCTCCCACATTTTCCATGTAACTATGGAAATGTTTACTTGTGTTCTGGTTTTAATTTGGTATTCAGAGAATTCTATGTAGCATAAATGGGCTATATTCCAACCTACGTAACCACTTCTGTGTATTTTAACTGAAAGCAATACTAAAATAACTTAACTCCAGAAGGTGGGGCAATGAAAATTCCTATTGTCACAGCCAATCAGTACAACTGTGCAAGCACGTCTTGAGCATGTTTATCAATGAAAGTGATCTATTAACATGCTGACATGTCAAAATAATAAACTGTAAATACTGTATCTTAAGCGTACTAAATATCTGATTATTATTGTATTGTTATCATTCCAGTTCAACCTCAACTCACTGCCACCTCTATAAAGCAGCCTTCCTCTTTATACAATTATTTTTAATGCACCCAAGCTAAGGTCTTCACAATACTATACATGAGTTGTCTCCCTTGTTTTCTTTGACTCTTAACTTCATGCTGTTGACACTATGACTGTAACACTGATTACGAATCCTGGCATGTGCCACCTACCCAAAGGTTTAATAAAGCCCTTGGAATTACCTGTCATAGTAAAGGCTGAAGGACTCTCACTGTTAATATAGTAAAATCTGTATAACGCCTGATATAGAAGTAAATCAGCTGATTATTATGCTAATATCAGGAGCTCAATCTCTATAATATTAACTAGGTTCCAATGCAATGATGCCGAAATTGTACATTTCATATTATAATATGCATGATGGCTTTTTTTAATTGTCATTCTGAAAACTATTGTAAAACAGTCATAATAACTGTACTTGTTAATAGTATATGTAAATAATCGCTCTCTATGCATACACACACCAATGCATGCAAAATAACAGTGCCTAGTGATAATTAAACAAGAAATGGATGTCATCCTGAATATTTTTGTTATTTTTTACTACCTCCATTCCCTCCAGCCTGCACCTCCATCCCTAGGGCTGTATTAAGGATCTTAAAACTTGATTGTCATCTACTCACCCTCTCATAACAGCACTACAAATGTCATCCTCCCACATGGGTACAGAATTCAGATAATAAAGAAAGGTTCATATCAAGTAAAACGAAAGTGACTTTTGACTGAACCACCCAGCCTACCACATGCATAAGAGCATCCAGGTTCTGAAACTTCATTATCATCTACTCATCTTTACAATATATCATATCAAATATGACCACTCTCCCCCAATCAGGGTGTATAAATTTATGTTACAAAAGAAATATAAGCAGATGGATGAACGGACATATATGACCAATCACAGTATGTGCACAAAAGTGCCGATATAAAAAGATCAGTGGTCATTTTCTCAATTAAGAGAACACCAGTCCTGAAAGAATCCTCTATTGAAGTTTTAAGAGAGATTTGACTGTACTCTACGATGAATATATCTCTACATAAAATTGTCTCTGAGGTCAAACAAAATTATACTCAGAAAGATACAAATATTACAAGGAAAAACAATGATTTTTAGTAGAAAAATTAAAATAAGGAAATAAATTCATCACATGACTACTATGTTATTTCATTTTATCCAGTCAAATCCTTTTGTATTATCTTGTACGTCAAACATTTTTAATCAATACCGCAGTGATTAAACTCAAGAACTAAGTTATTCACTGCACTGCTAACACCTGGCATAAATGTGGAAATTAATCAAAGAAAATGATGATATGCTCTTCTTTGAACTGAAAAGGGTAATTCCACTGCTGCAATCTATATTACTTAGGTTTCTCAGTGTTGTTAAAGACCACAATCAAAACAAAGTTCTCAACAAAAAAGCCACCAGGCATTAAAACAAAGGCAATAACAGTAAACCTCTTGACAATAAGGGACTGGTCAATAACTAGTTCTTTAAACAATTTTTGCCATATAAAAACAGTGCTGTCAAAATCAGGTTTCACTTTCTCCATTATATCATAATGTCATTAACACAGTGGTTAAAGAGTGGAAAACTTGAAGATCTCCTCCTGTTGTGGCCTTCCCTTAATCAAAGGAGTCCTTTGATAGGAGAGAAGCTCTTTCTCTGAAAACTGCAAATGATACTGTTAAAACTCTCATAAATCCTTTGCTTCCAATAAGCAGAAATCAGGTGAGGACAGCTCATATGACAAACAAGAAAGGCTAAAATTGCAAGATACTTGATCAGTCAGTGAGTGAGTCAGTCAGTAAGTAAGTAGTAACCAAGTAATTAAGTAAGCAAAGTAAGTAAGTAAGCAAGTATGTATGTATGTAAGTAAGTGTGATGTGATTTGGATTTTAAATGTAGCTTTAACAATTTTTCAGTCATATTGCTACAATGTCTGCAGTGTGGCAGTTTATAGTGATGTCTAGCACTGGGGCATCATGCCATAGAGATGTCGCATGATGTCACACCCAGTCACATTATCCTGACACCAGGCTGACTAGTCCTAACACTAACCTCTTAATGCTGAGCGCCAAGCAAGGCAGCTGTTAGTACCATTTTTGTAAGTCACTGGTATGACTCGGCCGGGGATCGAACCCATGACCTCCTGTATCCGAGGCAGATGCTCTAACCACAAGGCCACCAGAGAGGTCTTGCAAGTAAGTATGTAAACCAATAGTCTCAAACATAAATGATCAGTTCATTAAACTCAAGAAAGCTGGTAGAGCTGATGTGACTGCCCAGATCATCCCATGGGAACTGCTAGTTGCACTGTAACCTTGACCTTGTAATCCAAAACTGAATCATTTTTTGGGGCTGAATGGTGGAGTCATAAATGTGCATATTTGTGACGGCTGGTACTGGAGGACATATTGCTGTTACATAACCATGGGCAAGATCTTTGTTGAGGAGGAGGAGTTTAGTGAAATACAAGGAGAAAGTTTGTGGTAAGTGCTGACCATGATGAAAGTTAATCATGTGCCAGACCTGCTGATAATTAACTGAGATCAGCCAAGTGTCAGTTTGTGCCTGGTGGTGAGTGTAATTCTAAAGGGTTGAATGGAGGACAGTGGATAAGTATTTTCAGATAAAGGCTCAGTTGAATTAAAAGTATCTACTATTATGCTAACTCAAAGAAAATGGCTTTACTCCACACAAAGTAAAGTATCACTTCGGAACTTTATTGGAATTTTGGTTTCAAGAAAGCAAGACTTGTTTACTGATTGTTTATTTATCATTTACGTTATATGTGTGAAATGTATTCAGCAACCAGAATGAACACTGAATACATGTAATCGTCAGATAGAAAACTGCAATGCAGTGCAAAACATTTCTTTATTCAAGAAATGACTAATGGATATGTGTGCTTAACAAAATGTGCAAACTGTACTTGACATTTTATTTACTAGCAAATTAATATCTTCATGGTTCTCAAGAATTCTGAATTTCATTGGATTTTATTAGGTTTCATTGAGTTTCATTACTACAAATGGCTATATGTGCTTTGGGAAATAAAGGAGGACACAGACTGCAAGTAAATCTGCATTTATTACAGTAGATTCAAATTTCATTGAAAATTGTTTTCATGTTCATGAAATTCTGCATTTGAATTCAACTGTTAACAATCAATTTCAGTGTTCCTCATCAATTATAAATGTAGCCTAATGAATATTTCTCAGTACCCTACATAGCGTTGGCATTAAAACAACAAAGAGGTCATGCCATATAATTACATCTGGCTGGGGGGTGGGATGAATCTGCATGTCACTAAAAAATGTGGGCTGGGCATAATATCAGCATGGCTTATATTTTGTTGCGACTTTACATTTGTGATCTAACTTATCAACAAAGACTATAAAAATTGGTACCCATGAATTTAATATAGGATTAAATGATCATGGTTGGGTATTTATCGATGTGTAAATTTGACCTAATCACTCACAAAGTTTACATAAAGTCTGACTTTATGTAAACTTTGTGAGTGATTAGGTCAAATTTACACATCGATAAATACCCAACCATGATCATTTAATCCTTATAATTCCAATTTACTTCCTTTCTAACATCAGATCAGCAGATTTAATCAACAAAACATTCACTTTTATGTACATCGAAGTTTTCTTTCTTTAGCCTCTTAACTGCGACAGAATACACAGCACTATCTTCATTAGCCAAGATTCATTGATTCTTTATCCAGTGATATGGGGTAGAATGTCAAAGCGGGTCATGCCAGTGATATATTGTTATGATCATTATTTTAATATATAAAAAATGGTTACTGCAGTTAAACCAGGAATATTCCTTTTTTTTTAAAATTATGCTTGCGTATGGCACGTGTTGTTATAGCAACATTGTTGTTACTTCTACGCATTTTGATCTTTCAAAAGCAAAATCGTGTACATTTTTAGTGAGATCCCTTGGTTGACATATGACCCTGACCTTTAATAACTGCTGCTGAAACATGTTGTCGAGGTGAAATGCAATAATTTCCAAAGATTGGCTTCTAAAGTCTGCCATATGCCTTCTTCAGCAAAAGGGGTGAGTGTTGGAGTGCAGGAAGGTCTGTGCAATTACACTGTTTTAACTTCCAATGGTGGATTTTAATCTGTGGCTTGTCATTTTTGATCAGAAATCACAGGAGTGGGTAGGTGGGAGCTTGTTGTTGTTATTATCAGTGTGTAAGGCGTTGATAAAAATAAAACTTCACATCAAATGATCTGGAAACAGGGAACCAAAAGTAGTCCGCAGAATTTATTGATGTGTAAAAAAAATCTAGATCAGTATCATGTGACCATTTACATCCAAAATGCTGTCATTTCATAAATATTGGAATTACTGTGATTTACAGTACATACCATATGTATATGAAGATGTACCAGTCCTTGTGACACCAATACCACATGCTGCCTGCAGCTTGCTGGGCTCTACATCCATGTCCTCAACCAGTTGCATAAATTTCTCAACAGGGCACTTAAAATCACAGTCTGAAGAAAAAAAAAGAATAATTATATTATACAATGTTTCATAAACTTGTATGATCTTTCTGATATAACATGCCAGAAAGAATGTCATGTCTGTTTATCCTTTCATTAGCATCAATATTTGGGTCTTGACCACCTTAGAAATAAATATGATAGTAAGCAACCATGGTGCATACTGCATAGGAAGAAGAGAATGGGCCATACCTTTATAAGCGCTGTACTAAACGTCTTATTGGACAGGTCATTTTTGTCAGCGTATACATTCTTGTAATGTCAAGACATCATAAATTGTGAATTTTATACTATAAGTACATCATGCAACTAAATTACATAAGACCTAATGAGAAGTACTGATTTTTTCTTGTAGGTCAGTAAGCCACAGGTCACTTAAATTGTCAACAATTTTCTCCTACTTTGAAAGATTAGACAATCCAAATCTGCACATTCTCTAAGGTCACCAATATGTCTTTTAAGCTACTAGGAGACATTTACTTTACATTATTGTAGTGAATCATTTATGAGAGCAAGGTCTGAACAGGAACCAAATTCTGATGCCAATGTTACAATAATATTTAATTAATATGACTCAGGGTGTTGTTAATTAAACGAAAATGGAAGTCTTGTATATCTCAAAGTTTACAGCAAAGATTTAAAAAAAAATAAATAAAATCCACAAGCATTTTTACTTTCCTTCACAAGATCATTGCCTGGTGTCCACTGATTACATAATTATGAGTACAAGGTTTCACACTTCAATTGTTTTTTGGTCTAGATTTCCCGAATGCAAAGGTGACACAAATATAACATGACCTTTGTTACAAGGCAGGTATGGTCATGGATTACATTACATTACATAATAATACATTTAATACTATGCATCATGTACCCTAATATCAGATAACCATAACATTAACATCGTACACCTGCATCATTCTTTTCGACAGCATTATAATGAGGGGACACTAAATCTGGGTACTAAACAGAAAACAAAAAAAAAAGGCAGGGTCAACCTGACTGTACACTCAACCTTAATTTTGACATCTGTTAATTAACAAAACATATTTACATAAAAGGAAACTGAAAATGACATTATATTAAATTTATGCATGTTGTTAAGTATGGAAAGTTATTACAATAAAATGTTAGGGCTGTTCCAGTAAAACATATATCCCCCCCCCGGGGACGGCACTTCAAAAAAACTTCTGTAGGCGGTTGTGTTTCAAACTATTTTGATTCTGACAGTGGAAGGCCGATTAGGAAAATCACTTCTGTTGTGGGTTGTTAACAAATGAGAAATTGCTGGTGGGGTTGTCAGAAAAAAAACGAATATATATTTAAAGTCGCATCTAACCCCCTCCTAGCGGTCTAACGTGAATAAAACATTGGGTCAGAAAATGATGCCAGTACACGCGAGTGCACCTAATTTGTACGAATTTGCGTACTTTTAAAACAGTGATACGCGTTCCGCAAATTATGTCAACGTCGCGGATATAAAACGTGCTTTGCGCAGTATGCAAGTTTTATTCAACTTTTAACTTTAAAAGCGCATTTTGCGATGTAATTCGCATTTCCAGTAGCAATATCGCAGCGTTTGATGCGACATCCAGATTCAGGAAGGCAAACATTAAAATAGCTGGATACTTCCATTTAACATGAATGGCTGTTAAACTAAATTTGATTGGTTCACTGGACCCTGGAACAGGCATTTTATGGTAGTTTTAACCTTACTTTCATCATGGAAGTTTTACAAATGCTTGTTTCAAATAACGGCCACACAGGAAACCAAAATGGCTGAATCACAACAGGGTTTGTCGTCAGACGATGTTTTCAGACGGCAAATACTGGCTGGTGATAGCTATGATGACAATGAATTTCATGTATATCAGTCTGCTGGACATTGGGAAAACGTCACTGGAAATACCAGTGTGTGATTTTGAGCCCAGAATTGATGTTGAGTGCGAGTCCGATGTACGCGTTGGGTGGACAGGATGCTGCTTATTTATTCAAGATGCCCATGTCTGAACAAGCAGACTATGGGAATGTTGGACTTAAAACCCTAATACAGCATTATGGAAAAGAAAAAAATCTGGCATAAGAGGTAGCAAAGCACTGGTTCAAGAAAGTGAATCTTTGGCAGAGTTCATGTTAATGAAAACTTTTCTTTTTGGAACAGAAATATCAAAGAGACCCATGGGGCCATACCTGTGAGATGTTGAAAATTGCACAACCATAAAGAACAATAACTTGTTCAAGCTAGTTATGCATATGTGTTTCAGACAGCAGACAATGAAAGAGAGTTCTCAGCACAGAATAATATTCGTACACAGAGGAGGAGGATCATATTAAATTCAGAAACAATCAACAGATTAATGCTCATAGGAATCATCAGAGAATCCCCATACAACATAAATAAGTGCGTGTAGATCTCTAGTTGGCAGAACCAATATGGCAACAAAAGAATAACGAGACTAACTTTCATATCATGCAGATGTATTACCAAATGAAGTACATGCTCTCTATGTGCAAAAATTGAATGATATTAAACATAAGAAACTGACTGAAATGTGTAAACTCAAAGCAAAATGGATAAAATTTGTCCTGTTTGTGTGTGGTTATTCCTATGTATATTTTGAGGATGTTGATATTTTCTGCAGACCTTTTGGCACTTAGTTCCAAGCCATCATTTGGTACCTGTATTACAAATTGGATTACTATTATCTAGTACACAACATTTTGAAGCAGTGTCATTAACTAATGATGAAATTGATGAAAAAATACTTGATGTCATTCTGATATATAGCTTCTTTACTATACTACTAATCTGTTCATCCTGGTTCTTTTTTACCATCTCCTTTAGTTTTATTGGTACCAATACTTTTAATAAAATTGTAACTTCTATTTTCTTACACTCTAAATATTGGTGATCATGTATTATTGTCAAAAGGTAAAATGTGCTTAGTTTTGTTGTAACATCTAAAACTATTAATTAGCAAGGGACTAAAGTAAAAAGTGGGTCAACTTCATGTGTGCAAAAATGATTACCATATTACAGAATGTTGTTAGAAACAAGAGAATAGTTGTACGAGATGTATTTTGCAAAGTTATAGAACCAGCACTCCTATTGTAACCACATATTCCATTTAAATAATACTATCATTATTTCTGCATATTCCCATCAGTTTTTCCCAAGTGATATTAATTTCCTGATCTGATGTTGTTCGTTTCTTGTGAAATTTTTACACATCAAGAATTCTCAGTATCATTAAAAAAACAATGTAATCTGCACCAAATTGAGTTGTTTGAGAAGAAATTCATTTTTTAACCACAAAATCACTGAAGCTGTGAGTTCTGGCATTAAAGTCTCACATTAAATAACATTTAAAGTTGCCATGATAGTAATTTAGGATGCAACTGTTCTAATTTCACCTTTGGTATATTCAGATCTTGAATGTAATGGAGGAACGTGGCTCCAAAATAAACACATCAATTTTAGAACCTGTTCATTGACTATGAATCAAGTATATAATCCAACTGAATTGTTAGAAAAAGTTTAATTCTTCTGACAACATCGTAATTAGCTGTCAAATATGGAGTAAGCCTATGGTCTTTCTGCCATCCCAACCATGACCCCACCACAACCACATGACCATGCCCAATGACATCACAGTAATAATTGCTATACAACTAGAGATGACATCTCTTTGAGTATTTTGATTTCAGAAGAGTCTTAACAGAGTGGAACAGTAAGAAAAAGTGACAGATATTTAAGTGTTAGAGAGATATTTAACAATGGCTATTCCTCCCGCCACCACTTCCTCAATGGAGATCACACACACACAAAACTTAGATTAAATCCTGAAATCCTGGCAGCATCCCTGCTGGGGAGATAACTTGACCATTTTATTTGATTTTATTGGTCTCTGGTTATCCCATGGTATTTCTGTTACTTGAACATTATCTTACAGTGTGTCCAGTCAGCATGGTCAGAAAAGGCATACAACCGTTGAGAGTTGTTGAAGGACTTGCATTACTACAGATATGAAAGAACGTGAACCATACTATAAATCAGTGAAGATAAAATAGAGTATACATGGTTTGAATGTCCCTGATTGGTTGATAATGAAAGTAAGATTTTAGTAAAAAGAATCTTTTGAGAGCTTGTCCTACTTATAACTGAAAAAAGTCAGGGACATTGTTTCATTAACATAATTTCCGTCCCTTTACAGACCTGAGTTTGAAAGACTCATTACTGAAATAAGCACCTGACTCTTTGGTGTAGTACTGAAAGCACACATTTCAAATTTGTGTAGATCCAGAAAATGGTGCAGCTATTATGGTTTTCTTTTCACAAAAGCTGTCGTCATAGATGTGTCTATACTGATACAAATTTGATCAAAAGAACTCAAAATTTTAAGTTATTGAATTTTAATATGGTGTTTGCACAGGTTTACAATAGGAACTGAATTAGTACAGCAAGTCTTGAACTCTTGAGTTTTGTGCAGAAACATGGAATCCAAGCAGAATACATCCAGAAATGTAGAGGTTTTCTATCTTGGATTTAGTCTCCCCATTGCATTTCACATTGATATGCATATTCACAAACAATTAGTATAGTAGTAGGAAAAGTAAGTGACAAATTTAGATACATATCATAAACATGACAAACAGTATGTGGGGGGACAAGATCATAAGAACAGCTGGAATGGAGAAGTATAATAACAACAATAATGAGTAGAAGTGTGCCTCTTTTTTTACATGTGCAACATTATTTTCTCAGCTTCAGTAAGAAATTACATCAAAGGGAAGACAATAAAGGATGTACAGTTAACTAAACCACATGAATTTAGCTACTCAAATTGATTTTAACCTTCTGGTTATATCTGTTCTGGTCTGTTTCTGTCCATTCTGGTGATTATGTCCACTGAATCAGTATGGTTGGAAAAAAATTTGGCAAATTTAAAGACTGAAAAATCTCTTTGCAGATTATGATTATACACTGTACTTCTACCTGAGAGATGTGAATAATTTCATTTCTTGGTTTGTTGATTGTGGTTGTTGCTCAGTTCAAATGCATCACTGAAAAACACTGATGCATTCTCATACTTTGTTACAAATATTAATTACAGATGTACATCTCCAGATATTGGTGAATACAGCTTGAATAAGTTATAACAGTTCTGGTTGGAGCAATGGACATTGTTAGAGAAACTTGAAGTGAGCTAAAATGTAAACTTTTCGGCAGCGTGTGATGCAGGATTGCTCAAGACTTCTCCATCCCATATGCTCACCACGAAAAATCCATTTGTACCAACTGATGATGAGTTTTAGGTAACAGTCAGAAAGGCATAATTGACAATATTCGAAGGTCTACAAAAATTACTGGAGTCAAAACTTATAAACTCAAACAGCTGTGACAAAAATGATGGACTAGTACCTTTGCTGCTGTTGCCACAGTTGATTAGTTGGTTGATTTAGTTTGGGTTTTTTTTGTTTTTTTTTTAGGGGGTTAACAGTATATTAGGTGGAGGAAGAACCCCAAAAGACCACCAACCCAAATTGGTTGATCTGTGACAAAAACTCATTCTGAGAGACGTGCAAGTGATCTGTAAAAGCAAGCACCTTAGCACACTAGGGCACATGGAGCCTCTGTTGATTTGATGTTTATCTCCAACAGCCGAAGTCATTTAGTCATGAGATCTCTGGTTTCGGTAGATCATTATGGCCTTTACACCATTTTCAGATGAAGAGAATCTATATATGGCAGCCAGTTTTACTGCTGAAGAAAATCCAAGTACTTTTGAGACACCAAACACCACTTATGTAGTACCAATGACCTTCCACAAGTAACTGGCAACATTCTCATTTACACATTGGAGGCAAGTAATCACACGACAAGCATCTTGTACCACTCTGCCATGAAAGCCCCTCAGATCTGTATCACAAGACAAGCATCTTATACTCTGCCATGAAAGCTCCTCAGGCCATAGGTATAAGCCTCGTATGAAAGACTAGAAGTGGGAGAGAGAACCTGTGACAACTGGATTAAAAGTGCAGAATGTTACTGCTATGCCATCAGTGATGATGATGATGCTGTTGACAATACAGTTAACTGCAATGACATTGATTTTATGAGTACTCTGGGAAAAAATGATTCCTTGACTTTCATCCATTTTTTAAAATCTAATTTGTGATATAAAAATGTTTGACTTGCTATATTTCTTTTTTTAAAAACTTTATATTAGTCTTGCAACAAGGCATAAAAATAAAGACGTCAGTAACTGAAATATGTGTTCTTACAAGAAATGATATAGTGTAAAAGTAGGCAGAAATAATGCGACATCACTTTCACAGGCATTAATGATTTTTCTGACAAATCATGTATTATAAGTTTACCAAAACATTTATTGAAAAAAATAATAACAAGGGAATCATAGCATCTGACCACACATTTAAAGCAATACAAGATTTAACTATTATTCTAATCAAAAGCTGTATGCCTGAGAACAAAGAAAAATAGCAAACAATAGTGATCACTCTAGTAAACACACAGTTTAGTAAGGATACAAATTCATGATTTCTGTATTAGAATAGAAATCCCTAATATAAATTCTATATTCATGGACATTAAATTAGTAGGTATTAAGGGACTGATCAATGACATCTACAAATAATAAGCCACCAAGAAAATTTGTGATTTCACAGTATCAGAGACATACATGGCTGACAGACAAACGAACAAAAGCACAAAAGATTGATTATAATGAATGAATATATAAGAATTCAGTAGATTACCTCCAGCCAGCTGTCATTTAAATCACTTCTGTTCCCAACCCAATATTAAAATCGCTTCTACCACCCACTAACCCATAGCCAGAAATTATGTAAAAAAATATGCTTCTGTAGGGGGCAGTGTTTTTCGATTAAAACATATCTGACGGTGGATCTTAATTTTTTTAAATTGCTTCTGTTGTGGGTTGGTTGAATTTGAAAGTGCCCCCCCCCCCCGGGGGTATATGTTTTGCTGGAACAGCCCTTACAGATATGATACTAAACAAACAAAATCTGAATTTGTGCACTCAGATTTTTGTAAATATAGGGCCTGAAAATGAAAGCTGATTTCCTTTGCTGTAAACTCACCTGGTAGTTTAAGAGGATAAGAAGCATCGGAGGAATCATTCTTGTAAAACATCTGCACATAGTGCCCTTGATCGGTATTGCTATTTCTGTGAAGTTCCACCATAAATAAAGCATTGTATGGAGGGTTGATGTTATTAAAAATTTTCATGGTCTGCATTAGGGCATTAATTGTGGAGTCATGCTGTAAATAAAAGACAGGAAGAACACTTTTTACAATCACACGTTAATTAAGCAGGTTCTCTCTAAGAAAGACATTTGTTTCATTGACTAATAATAATAATAATAATAATAATAATTACATATTCAATGTAATGCCAGCACTGTGTACGTAAGAAATTATTCTGGGTACACTGCATGAAGTTTAAGATTACCGTAACAAGCACACACCAACAACAATGTTCCCATCTTATGTATGTACATGCAAATGGAGTTAGCTCCCTTAATCTATGTTGGGAACTCTACACTTTGGAGGTGCACTGTCTATTGCAAAATAACTGTGCTGAAAAAAGTACAAAGTAGGATTAATTGTTCAGACTGATTTAACCCATTAAGCTGTTGTTGTAGGGTTTAACGCCATTTTTCAGCACAAGATAGCCTATACATGGTGGCCAGTATAAATGGTGGAGGAAGAACCCAGGAAACCCCCCACCAAAAACCACTGACCCACAAAAAGACTTTCTCACATACCCACACTGACCAAACCTGAGACTTGAACCCACACTGACAGGTGAGATGGCAATGATCCGTAACAGTGAGTGCTTCAGACCACTGGGCCACTTGGGGCCCCAACCCATTAAGTTAAGTAACTAGACATAAGACATGTATAGTGGTAAATTCCAAGAAAATAATAAATTGTCCTGGGCGGGTTTATTACCCATTAGAAGCACGCTTAGATCAAGAAACATGCACTCAGTAAGGGAAACTTTGATGAATATTGGCAAAAATGGGATATGCTGCTTTTAGTTTGAATAGGTTACTAAAATGTTCTTGTTTTTTGGGTTTAATGCCATTTTTCAGCACAAGATACGCTATACATGGCAGCCAGTATATCCAGCTGAGGAAGAACCCAGGAAAATTCTAGTAAGAACCACTGACCCAAGATAACGTTAACATAATATTAAAAAAAGGAAAATAATGCAGGCCCAGAGAATATCACATTGGTTTCAATGAGTGTTAACTTAATTCCAGATAAATGGTGTATAGATAACCATGATAGACATTTAACCGTATAAGGTAAGTTCTGTTTATTACACACCTCAGCATATGTGGGTCCTTTGTTCACTGATAGTGTGGTCAGATCATGTTAAAATTCAGTTTCTGATAGATCTAATTTATTAAATAAATTAAATTTAAATTTAATTTATGGATTTCGCAATTAAGAAGTGTTACATTATAGATTTATGCTTACGTTTAATACATCTCTTAAATATGGTAACCACCGTAACACAACATATGATCATACCACCTTAACAAACATTTAGGTCATACCATCTTAACACAAAATTTGGTCAAACTGCCCTAAAACATTTGGTCATACCACTGTAACACTACATTTGGTTATACCACCTTAAACAGAACATTAGGTCAGACCTACTTAACTCAACATCTAGTCATAACCAAACCGAACCTTATTTCAATAGTTAATTACAATCTTGGACATAATTTTCAACCAATATACCTACAAATAGTTCCAATTAATGTATTCTTTTTCCAAAGGAAATTTAATGCGAATTTTATTTCATAATAAAAGGGTCTGGTGAGGCAACTAAAATACATAACTAATAAGATTCTATTGAAGGGACTGCCACATTAACTGCCATTGGCTGAAAAGAATTTCCATGAATTCAAGATAAGACCATTTCTTCCTTTTAATTGCTAAGCACTGAAATTATCTCTGATATTCTTCAGTAATAACATGATCTTCAAAATAACGGCATACCTGCCAAACCCTAGAGAGGTATGAACATAACCTAAGTGGTAAAACAGCATAATTTGGGCATAAAAAATTAATTAACATATTACATGCCATAACTACAATGAAATGTATAAAAATGTAGATTTAATTTTGCTACTAATCTGGTTAAAATTCTTGTCACAAATGGGCAAAATCCATGTGGATGAGTACCAAAATACAAACATAAAACATAATGACAAATATATATATATATATATATATATATATATATATATATATATATTCTAACTTTTGCTGAGTGATTGTGAAGTCAACTCCACATATTCCACAACAACCAAGACAATGTGCTCAACCTGAGTACTGTATTACATGCCTCTCATATTCTTCTTTTTAAGTTTTAAAGCACTACTGATTTGTCCTTTTCCTGATCCAACATGTTTAAAAATTAAAAAAATCACTCTCATCCAGCATTTTTTCAGTCATAACATCCATGAGTCATCCATGAGATGTTAAGTCTGTTTTGCTTGACATCTGGTACCATTCTTTTCAAAATACAGAATGCTCAGGTTTATTATTCTCTTCACTAACATAATGAACTTGTGAGATAAGGTTTCAAATTGAAGAAACCATTCTGTTTTCTTGGAGATGTGTCATATACAGCTGCTATAAATAGAAAATAAGGAAACTACACCAAAGTCTATGATGGCCAAATGTACTCTTACGCTATTCTTAAGCAGCATTCTTCTTTTTAAGAATAGTCTCAAATTTATATAAAGTGTGGGATTCAAAAGATGATAAAAAAATGACAAATAACTTTTAATTACATTATTCTTATTTTCTTTTTAATGTACAAAAAAGGTGTAATCCATTTACAACAAAAGATGAAATTAGGTGAAAAAGGTGTGAATTATTACACCAGAAGTGTAATGGCTGGTAGGTATATAACTGTTGTGGTGAACATAATAGATGTCAAATTGGCACTATTTTCATTTAGGAACAACAAAACATAAGAAGTCTTCTGATGGAAACCCAAAGTTGATATGACTTTCTATTTTGGTGAATAATGACATTCTCAAGACAGCTGCCATGGTGGCCATACTGGTTCTCAGACTGGCATCATTTCCATTTAGAATCAACCAGACATCACAAGTCTTATGGTGAAACCACAATATTGAAGAGATTTACCTATAACAAGATTTTAAAATCAGCCACTGTGGTTGCCACACTGGAAGTCACATCTGCACCATTTTCATTTATGACCAACTAGCCAAAAAGTGTTTCAGTGAAAATCACATGTCAATATTGTTTAGGATAGCGATAACAAGCTTTTCAACATGGCGAATGTGTCAGGCATATGGGACATCAGATTAGCATAACTGTCATTTAGGATTAACTAGACATCATAAGATGTCTTCCAGTGAAAATCTTTATGCCTTTCAATTCAGGAAGAGTAGCAATAATAAAATTTTCAAGATGGTCACTGTGGCATCCATACTGGATGCCAGATCAGCATCATTTCATTCAGGAACAACTAGACATACTAAGAAGTACTTTTAGTGATATCCCCATTTTGATAAGACCATCAATTTTGGAGAAGTCAATATAACAAGATTTTCAAACTAGCGTAAGTGGTGGCCACACTGGATGTCCAAATTGCAACATTTTTTCACTTAGGACCAATTAAACCATGAGATGATGTGTGTGTGTAATGTTTCATGGTAATTGAGGATGAGTAGTGATAACACTCATGTACTAACAGTCAGATGGACAAGTGACAACACATCAACCTATAAGCTATGACCAGTAGAGCTAAAAATCTGGAATGGTCAGATCACAATCGATCTCTGTTTCAAGAAGCTCTACACAATTCATTATTTAAAAGCCAGAAAATGCTTGTTATTCCTGCAAATTTTCCACTGTATATTAAAACTTTCTAAAACTTAAACTTTCAACAATTTTGACCTTTACACACACACACACACACACACATACATACATTATACAGCAAGTTCTGTGACTTCGAAAACAAATTTTATAAAAAAGCCATTTGCTACCGAATTTTCTAATATTACTGGAAGTGGAACTAATGGTGTAAAACTGAACAAGTATGGTCTTCATATGATCTACTCATCCACAATGTATCAAAAATATCACTGTACTCAAGAGCTTTGTCACAGAGATAGCCAAGAAAAATAAATATTTTACAAAATGTTTAAAGCTGAGAAAAAAACAGCAGAATAAACTGATTAAAAAAAATACTTGATCTGGTTTGATTTGGAAATGAGGCAAAGGGCCTTTGTGTTACATCTCACAAAACCTTTTATGGTGTCTCCACACCCTCCAGGCAATCATCCCAGGAAATGTGTGAAACTATGCCTGGGACTCACTATGTTCTCCAAAGTGCTATATACCATATATAGGGTATTTTTAGCAGCAGAGACATTTTTGCAAATGAGCAATCATGTAAATGAGAATGGTAAAATAAATCCCATCTAAATATTTCACCATATATATATATATATATATATATATATATATATATATATATATATATATATATATATAAAATGAAGCCTATAGACCTGCTATTACTAAAATACAACTTTCCAAAATTTCTGACACTTCTAGGACAATAATGATACATTTTATATCTGAGAAAGAAAACAACAATATACACTAAATTCCACCAGAAGTCACTATGAGATCCTCATTGATAAAATTCAAGAAAAACCATGGTTCTATAGAACCAGGCACAAAATACATACAGTATATACTCACTTATAAACAGAGTCAAACTGCAAACTGCACAGACCCACACCTTCCATCATATAATGTACCAAGAGATCTGGGACTGTTCATATTATTAGAACAAACAATACAGACCCTGATCCACCAGAGCATTATGTGATGGCAGAAAAGGGTCTATGTTGTTTGTAATTGGACATGACTTGTGACTATATATGGTTAATACAAACATAATACATTTTTCCAATTGGATCCGTAATGGGTAGTAATTATAAATACTTACTGCTGAAAATATGTACATCTTGTCAGCAAACATCGTCCCATCATGCATTGCTGGTTCCTTTATCTTGTCTACTTTTCTGATATCATGTAACTTAGCTTTAATATTCTGTGCCATTTGATAAACCAAGTATCCTGAAATGATGAAAAAGTTTAAATTTCTGTGAAAAGGGAGATTAGTAAAAGGTCAAAGTGTCACATTGGTGTAACTATAATAATTCAAGGTAAACATTTAACATGGAAATCTGTGAATAAGATGTACAGCAAAATTCGATTAAAACTAATCAAGCAATAAAAACTTAAAAGTAATAAATCTATTGTGACAAAGAGTTATAGCGAAAATTGGTCCTGTCATTTTAACTGGTATTAATTAGTACCAAAAATTACAACAGAAAGCAAATTATTCAGTCAATTATGTTTTTCATAGAATACTTACCTGATCACATTACCAATAGGAATATAAGCCCCGCGACCTCCCAAATCCAGTCCTCTCAAAATTATTTTTTTTCTGTCTACATTATTGTATTGGGAAACAACTCTTACCCATTACCTCCCCTTGCTGCTGACAAAACATCATGTAACAGGATGATTGCATTGTAGAGAGGACAGAAGGGTATTAAAGCAATATGATCAGGTAAGTAATCTAGGACAGCATAATTTCTGAAAGATTTGCTTTCTCTTTCAAATACATTCCCCAATTCCCCAACAACATTAACGTTAGGAGAACGAACATGTACTAGGTGGATGGAATGTTTAGAATCCTACCTATACGTCAGGTAACCTCTGAGGGAAGAAGAATGGATACTCCATATAAAGGTTAACCCACTCTCCTAACTTGCAAGCATCACAACTGGAGGTAATCTGGTTTATGTTTGGGAAGAAATAATAATGAGATCTTCTTACCAAATAAAATTTCCCAGCAAATCTTTTGAAAGTTAGGGTGCCCATCCAGAGGTTGTGCTAATGTCAACTGGGTCTGGTAGCTGCATGTGCATTTGAGACTGAGCCTACCACATCAAGAGTGTGTTGCTGTAAAGCCAAGTCTTGTAGATAAAAACTCAAGGTTGACTGTGCATGCCAAAGGCCTCAACAATATCTTTGAAAGAGACACTATGGTCAAAGGAAAGGCTCACAGAGATTGCTCTTATTTAATCAAAAGAGATCATCATGAGGCGACTGTTCTGGCAATACTATATCAGAGTGTGCAGTATGTATTACCCACATCAACCACATTGAGAGGACTTGAGGGTTTATATCCTAGGTTTAACTGGGAGGAAAAGGCAATTTGAGCTCCATGAGCTGGCTCAGTCTGTTTCAGATAATGTCTGAGTGCATGAACCAGGTCCTGTCTGAAAGCCTCTTGTGTTATGTCAATACAGGAGAGGTCCTATGATGACCTTCTGACTGACCAATGACAGCAACCCATTCTTGGTGATGAGACTGGTTTGTGTTATAAGGACCACTGAGCCATCTGATCAAAACTGAAGGTAAGCTGGGTCAACAGAAAGGGCATGTAACTCACGGACTCTGCATGCCGAAGCTAATGCCATCAGGAAACAAATTTTGTATGAAAAGAGCTTCAATGATGTCCTGGCTCAAAAGTCAAATTTGTTTGAATTCAGCCAAGTAAGAACTCAGAAAAGATCCCACTTGGGAAACAGTGTGAGTCATTTAGGCCCTATGCAAGTCGAAGTTTGTCAGCATGTCGGAGATGTCTTTAACATGACCAAGTTCCTCTCTGCCTTGATGATCTAATGTGTCTGCTATCATAGACCAGTAGCCCCTCACAATAATTTGTGCCAATTTTTTCTCCTTGAGCAACCAGAGAGAAAAGTCGGCTAAATGTTGGACAAAGGCACTCAAAGGTATGATGTTAATGACACAAGTCCCTGAAAATGTGCGATTTTCCATCATAAGTCTTTAAGGTTGAGGGTCTTATGGCATGTGCAATTCTTTCCACAACTGCAGAGTTTAGTTGTTTATGTTGCAAGGGTCTCCTGACAAAAGCCACATGTGAAAGAGAAGACAGTCCAGGCAAAGATGGAGCACAGGGGTCGGCATTGTTTGAGAAGATTCTGTCTGGCTGGGATGTTCCTGGGTAGATCACTAGATCGAGAATATCATTGACCAAGGATTTGTCATAGCAGAAAATCATTTTGCACTTATGGCCCCTCAATTTCTGCATAATCTAAGACTATTATTGGAGGGTAAGCAAAGACCAAAGACCCTGCCAACTGATAGAAAATGTTGACTGACCAAGCTGGAAAAAAAGGTGAGCAGTTAGTGATTCCACCTGGTTGCTAAAAGATAAATCATCAGACACCCTCATGGCAGGCAAATCTGATGGAAGACACATGGATGGAGGGACCATTCTTTATGAGGAATCTGTCCCTTCCTTGACAGAGAATTGGGTTAAGGCATTGAGTCTGTGGGAATATGTCTGACCATGATATCAATGTTATGATGAGTGCACCAACATAGGAATTCCTAGACCAGAATGCAGAGTTGGGGTGATCTGGTACTGTCCTGTTTCAGGAGGTACATCACTACTACTGAGTTGCACCACATGAAGATGTCCCAGGTTGAAGTGAATGAGAAAATCAATACCAAGATGGCTGAACAAAGACTGGACCTTACCCAACTGATCAGAAAACCAAGATTATTTAAAAGGGATATGAGATCATTCTTTCCTTTGACCAGCATTAAACTTACCCCATGTTTCTGGAGGATGGTGTCCAACTAAACTGCAGTGGAAGTAGGTGGGTCATATGGAACAGGGAGGTGACACAGATGAATAGTTTCAAAGGACTCATGTTCAAGCCAAAAGGGAGTGCGCAAAACTGACAACAATTTCCTAGGAATGCCAACTGCCGGAATTTCTGTGAGGACAGATGGATGGGAACATACAAATATTCCTGTCTCATCAAGACTGATGGCAAATTCATTTGCATGGATGGAGAGGTGGATTGATCTGCCTATATCCACCTTAAATTTCAGTGGACATATGAAGTGATTTACATGACTTAAGTTGATGACTGGCCTGGGCTTGCCATTGGTCTTCCTGACAGGAAAAAGCTTGGAGAAAAGACTGGAGATTGTGGATCTCCACTGCCTGCTCTAAAAGTGTGTCCTTTACTGGGTCTGATGGTACTTCTGCCAGGAACTGAGAGGGCAAAAGTGGAGAGGGTTGGTAAAATGAGATCTGAAACCCCTCTGAGACATTTATACTGCCCACTCACCTAGCAGAGAGAGATTTATTAAATGCTGTTTGACAAAAAAAAATCTGGTGCATACTGGATAGTTTTCTGCTGTCAGTCAGGGATATGATTCAAGTAGAGGCTTAGGGGGTAGAGAGATGACGATGCAGTTCCTAAGCTGCCTGCCTCTGCTCTTGTTCTATCTGTCCACTGACAGCAGAGGTGATCCAAAGGGAGTGGTTTGCAGGGTCAGGGTTTGATGTGGCTTGAGCGTGGTTAAGCATAAGTATGTATCCCATTGCACAAGGTCAAGGTTAACAGAAGCCATCAAAGCATTTGCCACTCCAAGGTGGGACACCCTGTTCATTACCAGCTTTATCTTCAAGCCTGACAATCACTGGTGACTCTAAGTCCAGAAATGAAGATGTGACCACTACACTGCGAACGAGCTTTTAAGTGGTGTGCTGAAAGCCTTAATCCACCTTATAGTAAGCTGGCAAAGTCAGAGACTGACCGCAGCATAGTTCTTGTCTAATGCCAGGAGATCTGTAAAGAAGGCACCAGAATGGGTCTTATACCAGTGAGATGCAATGGACGCTGATAGTTGACTTTCAGAAAAAAAGACTTAGGAACTGCCCTGGTCTGAGATCTTGAGAGATAGTCTTTTGACAATATCCTTGATTTTCCCAGAGTGCAGGAGTAGACAGAAGGAAGGGCTGTCTTCCTCATCATCAATATTGACTGACGCCTTGACCCTGTATCTGGTGTAGAAGAAGGGCATGGCAGACATTCTGAGTTTGGCAACACCCCATATATTTCCTCTACTGCTACCTTAAAACTATACTCGGTCTGCTCCATAGTGAAATCTGAGTATGAACCATCATCAGGTTATCCCCCCACTCAGCGTGAAGATCATCCTGGTTGGGATCAAAATCGATATCCAGATTATACATTCCCATGGGCATTGACGAGGTGTGGCCATTATCTCCATGACTGTCATGGTACCGTCCAAGGGGGGCCATCCATATCCACAGGATATATAGTCTGTACGGACAGCTTTTTGAAATCAAAATCAGCCAGGAGGGGTGTTGAGCATATGGACAGCAGTGTAAACAGCTATATTACAAGAGTATTGGTAATGTTAGGCAATAAAATCTCTGGCAATGTTAAGATTCCAAGGCTCTACCTGACTAGGAATAAGATGGTATGCTACAAAAGCCATACAGCCAATAAATGGTATGGATCTAGAGATAGGCAGCTGGATGGTACAGTAAGCAGCCAATATGGTATCAAACTGAGGTGTTGTTAGACGGCATTGTTCATTCAAGTCATTTATAAATCCCATGTACCCAGACTTACAGGCCTGAAGGTGATGCTTAGACATGTAGGTAGGGGGACTTACGCCACCTTGGCGGCCTAGAATTGGGTGGAAACTCCCTTAAAGTGTTGAAACTGTCGACTAAAACAAAAGAAGATGGAAGGACAGGGAAAAATTGGCCAGAACTAATAAACTCTGGTTGTCACTTGCTGTACTAAACAATGCACTCCAGAGATGGCATAGACAGTGGAGATGATGCAGCTTCCAATATTTCCCCAGTAATTAACAGTAGTAGTAGGTAACATATGTCATAATCTTGCTAGCAGAGGGGTCTCAATGGCATCTCTCACCAGGCTGGCCAAAGACTCATTATTAGGGTGGATGCTCGTAACATCAGTATTCTCAGTCTCTGATTTTCCATGTCTCTCCCTGTTTCTTTTGCAGTTTTCCCCGAGGACTGTCAACCACGTATTCTCCAACTAACTAGTGCATATGCTGCATACAGTCGACTTTGAACACTCTGCATCAGCAAGACGCAAATCATGAGAATCCTCGCTGGCTGTGAATTTCTTCCGTTTAACACACTTTGTCATCATTGTTAATTTATAAGTAACAAAGTAAGAAAAGAAAGAAAAAATGAATAGTTAACTGAGTCAACAATGACAGAGATGCCCACTATACCAGGGGTGATAAATAGTGTTCACAAACACATACTATAGCACATTTTATTATAATGTAGCTGTGACAAATCAGGCGGTCAGAGAATGTAGAAACTAAATCTGTGTATGTGAAAAAATTCACATAATTATGGTCAAAATTAAAAATATAATGTACACCACCTGAAGAATAATTCTTAATACATTCGAAAATGACAAAATCCTTAAGGGATGGGATGACATTTAGTACAAATTTCCATATGACTTTGGGAGGAAATGTGAATGATGTTGTCAGTTCACAACAAAAGTTTAAAACAAGTGACCTGTTGGCAGCAATGTGGGATCCTGGACAAGAGTTATTGCCCTTTATCTATATATAATATTGAGATTCAAGACAAAATTTTAATTACTCGGGAAGGCTGGATTTGGAACATATTGAGACATATATTTCAATTATATTCCATTAATGTGATCAGGGAAGGAGAAATGAATATGCAGCATTTTCAGTAAAAATGTGCAGATTAAGAACCTTGCAAATCGACACTGTTTTTCATTTAAATGGATAAGAATTGAACAAGTTACCTCCTTTTAATCTTGCAATTATCTGAGGAAACTTTATAATTGCAGACACATTTATTAACTGCATAAGTCTCCTCCAATTGTCTCCCTTTTGTGACCAGGCTGGAAGACTCATGTTATGCTCATTCTGGAAAGAAAAAAAAAAACAAGAAGTAAAATTCCAAAAATGATGGTGATGATCATCATGATGAGGAGACAATTAATCCTAAATACAACAATCAATATCATTAATAAATATTAAATCATGAATGAGGAGTATAGTCATTCAAGCTTTTTAAGGACAGGACTTAAATCATACTAATGACGTACACTTTAAATGTTACAAGTAGCATCTCAAGTCAATAATGTGACAAATAAAATTTCTTTTAAAGTATGAAATGGACTTGTGTAAATAAATATGACAATGACATAAAACTTACCTGACAAAAGAGAGGATCTAGGACTCCTTCTAGACCATTCCAGCTTCTCTCAACACCAGGTGCATTCTTGGATACAAAGTCAATCAGGTCCTGAAATAAGAAATTTCTCAGTCATAAATAATTTACGCAAGCAGTTGAATTTAGCCCCAAAATCTATTACTGTAGATGTAAGTGCTACTGAAGAAATGTTAATTAAATTTAAAATTATTAACAATATCAGGGCTAAGCACATGTTTTTTATGAGATGTATGCTCTTTAATCCACAGAAAAAACAAATGAAATAATTTAAATTTATTTCTGCAAAAAAATATTAACTTTTCAAAAACACACAAAATGAATATAAATTTGTGTGAGTAATTTTGCATTTACTGTATGCTTCTTCAGGCACAAAATATTGTGAAAGAAACAGATCGTGTCTATATATTTATAAACAATTATGTCACTGGCATAATGTCATAAATGACATATTATCATAACATTCTTGCATGTATAATGAGATCAGAAAGATGCATGAGTTTGTAATGAAAACTGAATCTGTGAAATCACAATGAAGAGAAAAACAGTAATATATATCTATATCTGTATATATATATATATATATATATATATATATATATATATATATATATATATATATATATATATATATATATATATATATATATGCATGTAACATATCAATTCTTTTATAAAAATGTTATAAAAATGTTTATTAATGCCATTGGGATACAATATACATATATAATACATTCTGTTACATCAGATGTCTTAAGTTTCCTATTTTTAAGACATCTTATATTCTTATATGCACCATTTCTTGCTTCTATACAGTACCACCAGTACTTCCATTCACAAGAATGGAAAGGGGTTAACTGGAATTCAGACTTTCCAGAACTGACAAAAAATGAATTGTCTGGGATGTCAGGCTACAAGAATTACTCAGCCCTGATTATTTTAATTCTTAAAAAAGATGGCTTTGAATTGTATAAATATATTCTATTCATGAAAGTAAAACGATCATTGTTATAATAATTCTAAATAAGGATGGCTTTGTATTGTATGATATTATTATATTAACAAAACTAAAATGATTAATACCATTGTAAATATAAACTTGGATGATTCTATATTTTGTATAAATTATATTACTGAAACTTAAAATTATCACCATTTGTTACAAATTCAGTCTAAGATGACAATGTATCATGCAGATGTTACATTCATGAAACTTAATATGATTACTATCATCACAAATTTATGAACAAAAATGGTTCTAAACCTTTAATAATTTTTAAGGTTTACAATTCATTGCAAAAAATATGTAATGCAAAATCCCTTAAGAGTGAAACCTTTATGAACTAAAATCCTTTTCAAACTAAATCATTTTCCTGGTACTTAATTTTTACCTCTTTAATTTCAATAAACTTTAATTCTGGAAACCAAAACCCTTCCACTCAACATACCTCTTCCCAAATGACTGGGTAACAAATGTCCATTTTATATGAAATTAAACCCAATAAAACCAAAATTTAATCAGAACATGCTCCAGCCCATGGTTTTCACAAGGGGTATGTGGCCAGGTAATGGTCTTTAAACAGATTACAGTCATGCACAATACTGAAACACAGAATAATGTCATGCTATCTGACAACAAATATTTATTTTAAAAATTGACTGGTAATTGACATTATCATTATTTGGAAAGAAAATATTATCGTTTTCATACATAATTAGTTTGAGAGGAAAACAACGAATCATGAAAGGAAAATGTAAATACTAAAGCAACAGCAAATCCAGAATTGATGATTATGCATTTTCCAGAATTAGATATATCAATCTTTTATTTTCTGGTGCAATTTTCTGGATCTCCTTTTAATGTTTTTGATATTAAATTTCACAAATATATTTGCACGAAGTTAATTTTTAGGAAAAATGTTCGCAAGATAAATGTAGAGGGGGTTGGAAAAAGTTTGGATATGTTGTGGAACATTTGATTTTTGGTAGCAACCATTCACTCACATGCTTACAATCACTTCAATCCATAATAAAATTAAAGAATAAATAAAATAAATCAAAATCAAGTATGTAATATACATATGTAATCTGGACAGGAAAATCTGGAAACTGAAATCACTGCATCCACAGAAGTCTGAAATTTTTTGTATAAATAATGACAAATATATAAGATAACATTAAAATATATTTCATTCTTAAAGTTTATATATATATATATATATATATATATATATATATATATATATATATATATATATATGTCTTGTTACACACCACTTCAGTGGTTAGAGCATCCACCTTGGATGTGGGAGGTCACTGGTTCAAACCCTGGCAGAGTCTTACCAAAGACAAATATTTGTACTAGCACCTGCCTCGCTTGGAGCTCAAGAGGTTAGTGTTAGGACTGGTCAGCCTGGTTCAGAATAATGAGACTGGGCGGGACATCATGCTACATGTCTGCAGCACGATGCCCCAGTGCTAGACATCACTATAAACCGCCACACTGCAGACATGTAGAAATATGACTGAAGAAATGGTTAAGCCACATTAAAAATCCAAATCACACACACATTGTTACAGCCTCGTCTGACACTATGTCGAGCATAATAATAAGAACACTGCCTTTTACTATATATTCAGCTTTTGAGGAATGCACCTGTTCAATACACCATGCATGGTCCACATCAGATGCCTTCAGAAAGTTTTAAACACTGTTACGTGTAGGCTCATACAAAAGTAACAAAAGAAAAGAGTGAATCCAACAAACTTTGTAAATTTAACAAAAATGATTTATTTCCCTAGAAAACAACATAAAAATATGAAATAGGACTTACGGTTTGTGAATATAATCCAAATATTAATCCTAGAATTGAAAAATATAAGTCCTATCACTAAACAGTTCTAATTGAATCCAGGTTCGAATCTCGATGATGTTCCAATATGGAAGGCAATGATGTCAAATGAGGTCATCGTACTGATGGCAACAGATCCTCGATTGAATCACAGTTTCTAATGTTTCCGTTTAGAATTTCCAGAATAAATTTCCACTGAATATATTTCTCCCAGAACTTTTATAAATATGAAGCACTTGTGTAGTTTTCTAGAGAATGAATTATTAAATTCCAAAAAACAGACGAACTTCAGAACAAGCTGGCAATAACAACAAAAACCTCTTGAGTCCTCAAGGTTTAAAATACGACTGGACAGATCTACTAGCAAATGGCTGTTTCAAGTCTTTATTTTAGATCACATGGTGGCTCATGTGATGGCCGACGTGATCACTAATTTGAACAGCACAATAAAAAAAAATGACATTTATCACATATGCAAGAATAGCCCTATCTAAGATTCAAATTCTCACACCAGAAATAATAAAAAAAAAAGGCTGTTTATAATTCAGCCAACACGTGGGCTGAAAATGACCTTGGTAATAGCCACTCATATTCACCCGATGTTTACAAGATCTACGAACCAGGGTGAGCTAAAAATAATGCTGAAGCAACCATTATAATCTAATCAGGTCAAGCCAATTTTGCGAAAAGAGACTCAAATCCAATGAAAATTATCATTACAATAAAATTTAATGAAACAAAATTAAAATAAAAAAAAATTTAAAACTAACATACAAGCGATTTAATTACATATTCGTAACAACACCTAGATCAACAAAACTGTTTTTCAGCTTGTGCTTCTGATCTAATTCACAAAACATGCATTCAATGTTTTGTCATGTATAAGTTATGTAAATAGGCTCAAACACTTACTGCTGAAACCTCATGACTTCTTTGTATTAAAATTTTCATCTTAACTGACCCTTTACCTCTAATACATGATGGTTAGTACTATCCACTGAAACAAACAGACTAGTGCTTATCTTCACTTTGATGTTATTAATTATTATATTAGCAAAACTTGGATAGGCACTTTGTTTAATTAATTAATCTTTACATTTAACTGTTTTCTGCATCACTGCTTTTATTTGAAACATTGCAGAGTTTTATTTATTGTTACAGCAAAGCCAACAATTTAAACCTGAGATTCTATTTGATACCTGACAGTATGCACACCAGTAGAGATGGGATCACTTAGGTGCACTTTAATATGCACTGTTGGTGGAAATACAAAGCCAGGATTAGAAAACAATTATGATTGACACTTGAGGCAGACTGACATCTATCGTATGAAAATTTGCCATCCAGGCAGTCTGACATCTGTCATATGAAATTTGCCATCCAGGTAGTCTGACAACTGTCCTATGTGCATGTGTGTGATCTGGATTTTTAATGTAGCTTTAACAATTTTTCAGTTATATCACTACGATGTCTGCAGTGTGGCAGTTTATAGTGATGACCAACACTGATGCATCATGCCGCAGACATGTAACACGATGTCCCACCCAGTCACGTTATCCTAACACCAGGCCGACCAGTCCTAACAGTAACCTCTTAACGCTGAGGGCCTAGCGAGGCAGCTGTGAGTACCATTTTTTTTATAAGTCTTTGGTATGACTCTGCCAAGGTCTGAACCTGTGACGTCCAACTGTCCTATGAAAATTTCCAATCCAGAGCTAGCTTTATGAGCTAAGGGTTTTAAACTACCGGATTGTAGAGTTGTGAAGTTAATTATAAGAAAATGGATAAGATTTATGTTCATAATTATGAATGTCTGACAGTATTTTGCAGTCAGATAAAATACCATCACCATCAGATATGTCCAGCATATATAAGGGTTTCCTAAAGCCTAATGTGTGTATGCTACAAATTATATAGCTACTAACAATCCTTCCAAATGCAATGTATCTCTGAGTCATTGTTTACGTAAATGAAAAATTAAAGAGGAAATATACATGATATTGCATGGTGCAGCGTGTCTGAGAAATGGTTAAGAACTTTCAAGATCTATGGATCCATTTTTCATGGCAGACGATACAAACAAGTAACAATTACAAACACAAAGATGCAAAATTAAAATATCTATTTTCAAACTATTGCATTACAGAAACAAAACTCAAAAAAAGATATTCCTAATTTGTTCCACACAAGCAGAAAACTGTTTGCCAAATCAAGTATTTTTAATTTGGCAAAAACATTCATTTTCATATGCCCACATGTCCTATTTAATAGACAGAAACAAAGAAAATGTAACATGATACTGCATTAACGCCAATGAATGATCATCCAAAAATTCTGTCAAGGATAATATTTACTGAACAAAGAACAAAGATGATGTGCTTCAGACATTAAGAATGAAGTTATATGTATGAATGTATTAACACTTAACAGCACACATGGTACAATAACCACTACATGGTGCTGATTAACTGAAAGGTTCCAAAACTCTGTGTGTGTGTGTTGGTGTGTGTGTGTGTGTGAATTTAAAGGCATATTAGCACAAAAATGGCTATGTAGTGCTAGTTCAAAATTAGGTACCATAAAAGTAAAACCAAGAAAGGGAACTGCAGAGGCTCTGTGGTTTGTATGTCAAACTCATGATAGGAAAAGTGCAGGTTCAAATTCTAACATCGGACCAGCCTGGGTCAGTTAATATGGCATATCTTTGCTCAAGGCTCTTTACTCCAATTGTCTCGGCACTAAACAAACTACTTGTATTGCTGTGTCATAAAGCAACAGATCAAACCAACCCAACCCCCAAAAAACCAATTAAAAAACCCCAAAAACTGCATAAAACTTGTGGAAGGTAAACCCTATCAAACAAATGTAAACATGAAGGAGAGAATGGGTTTCAAATATGCAGAGCTGCCAACCCTTCAGACTTGAAATTAGTGAAAAATGGGATAAAAATTAGTGAATTTTGAACACAATTAGTGAAAAATTATATCATGACACTAGCTCCGCCCACTTTGATGGTCAGTACTGTATTATATGAAAATCCCAAAATAAGACTAAAACATATTTTTTACACTGATTACATATATTTATTTGCAGCCAAATTTACACAAACTTCACGCTATTTGTCATGATACGATGCTGTGGCAGACTTGAACTTCCTCAATTAGGCTACGGTAAATTTGTTTTCAAAACAGTTCAGGCTTCTTGCCTGCTGGTTAATCTTGGTGACTAAAATTGTTGCAAATTTTCAGCACCTAAGGAGGCACTGAAGTTTGTCTTATTTTTCCTCACAATAGGAAATAAGATTTCACTGTCACTGTTGCTGATCTCCAACTGAGAAAGGCAGGTTATCAAGAAGAAAGTGCACAAACAATACTTCAGCATTGGTAGCATGCAGGACTTCAGTAGGTGACTTAAAGTACTCCAAAACTGAAATCTGTTCGGGGTGCTATAGCAGTGTGCTTTATCACATCATTCTGCCACATGCCCACAGGGGTTCGTATCATTGCTTACAATTTATGTCATACATGTACCATATAATAATATTACTACATGGGACATATATGACAGGTAAATTGTAAGCAACAATACTGGCCCTTGTGCAAATTCTAAACTGTAAAATTTCCGGCACACTACTGTGCAAAAAGCATAATGTACATTGATGTTTGATGGCCAAATGCTTGGCCAAATTTTGATGTACTCCAGTCTATACTTCACTTTTTGTGGAATACAAATCTCTTTCCTTGGAGGTGAAAACATTTTAACTGCAGTGTAGCTTAATTACAAAATGGTATTAATCCAGAAGATGAAACATGGAATGGTGAATGATTAGTGATGTCTGCACATGCATGGAAAACTGTGAACTCAAGTAAATTACGATACATGCTAATCTTTCAATATCTCAAAAATTCCATCACTCGAAAAAAGCTGACTTTATGTAGTGTTTGTTTAACAAAAAGTTACAGCTGCTAGGAGTATGTACATGTGCCATTTAAAAAAAAAAATCAGTTGGGTCCCAGTTTTCTTCAAAAGTTTGTAAAACGTCTGTTCTAAATATATATATACTTTACAATGCTTGCTAATGCTTGCTACAGGGCATACTGTAACATTGGGATATGGTTCTACTTACATCACAACTAGCAATAGAGGACCGTTATGGGTATCAGTGACCTCTGCTGCTATTTTTTACTAGCACTTAACAAAATAAAATTTATTTTATTCCTGATTTAAGCCGATTGAGATTTTGTGAATTTGTGATTTTTCTGCATGTGGGTTGAATCCGTAAATAACTATCAACAGTCATGAAATTCACACCAAAATCGTGAGGGTTGGCAGGTCTGAACATGCTTCCAGTGTTAAGAATGAGACAATATTTGTTTCATGTATAACCTGAAGTGCAAAACTAGATTTTAACTAGGCAAAGCGCTTTCAACTACACTGAGAAACTGTCAAAGAAAATTACACAACAAAAGCAAGACAAACAATAAACACAAAAGAAAGCATTGAAACTGCAAAAGTTTCAAGACTATGTCTAATGAAAGTATTGTTTAAAAAACTTTGCTGTCACACCTAACTAGTCTGGACTCTCCTGTCTGCAGACGATACTGTGAACACATATCACTTTTGACATATTTGGATCACAAAGAAGAAAACAATATGCAATGGATCATGACTTACTTGGTTTTCTTTTAGTGTATCCTGAAAAAATGGATCTGTCTCCAAGAACTTGGAATGTAGATCATCCCAATTTGGACACTCTGATTCTGTACTGAGCAACTGTCAATATAAGAAGTGGCAATTATGCACTTAAATGACCTCTTGCCTGGGTGAAGCATTGTCAGAGACAATTAAGCATTTAAATGACATCTTGCCTGGGTGAAGCAACTGTCAATGTAAGAAAGAGAAAATTAAGATGAACTCTTGCCTGGGTGTAACAAATGTCAATCAACTACTGAATATAACAAATTTTAATGAACTGACACCTAATCTGATCACCATAGTAGGTGTATATATTTATCTACCTCTAGTTTTAATGGATAGAGTTTGGTGATCAGGCAAGAGTTTGTCCAACTGAATGGTTTTCCTAGACATTTTGGCTATATGATATCTTAAATCTTGATTACCCTGAAGTTTTTGTCATAATTCATTAAAGGATCAGAACTTAAATGTATTCTGTCAATGAGTTAAATTTCAGGGAGAAAAATTACAGTTTTAATATATAGTTTTGATAGTGGGTGAAGCACTGTCCAGTTCAAGTGAATCAATTCATAATAAGATGGTTCTTTTTCTTTTAAATTTCTCAGTGTTGAAACAATCTTCGATAATCTAAAGTTGTAAGATTTTCAAAACTTCAACCCTGATGGCCATACTGGATGTAAGATTGGCACCATTTTCATTTAGGCCATTCTGGACACCATTAAGAGACTTTGGGTGGAAACCCCATTTTGATATGACTATTGATTCTGCATCTAGTGACAAAATTTTCAATATGCTCAATGTGGCAGCCATATCTGAGGTCTGATTGGCACCATTTTCATTCAGGACCAAGCAGACATTATAATTAGTCTTTGCATGAAAACCCATGATGATACGACTTCTCATTTATGAGGAACAGCAATATCAAGATTTTCAAGCTGTAAAGGTTTAGCCTAATTTGGTAACATTTTAATCTGTCAAGGCTTTCACCAACTTTGGTTAAAGTTCAGGTATTGGCAAATTTTGGCTGAAATTTTCAACTATCAAGAGTTAGCTAAATTTAGTTTTAAACAACACACAATACATAGGTTCAGTGTAAGCTTTATTGTAAATATAAATAATCTTTGGCATAATGGGGGCAAATCCTGTCACAGCACACTGCACCAGCTGAGCTCTGAATTGTTTCTATAGGAATACCTCAGAAGAGAGACTTGGGCGAGTTTGTAGGGTTGTGGAGAGTCCGACACCTGTATGTGGAGCCGCATTGGGCTGATACAGGTATATAGGGACACTGATAGCCGAAACTCGATAAGTCTGATCCTGAGGATTGCTGTTATAACAAACATTAGCCAATACTCCATATATGCACTATAGGAAGCAGTTACGAAGTATATGGGCATAATAGTTGAGTACATTTAAGTACTGACACAAACAGGGGGTCAAAAGCAAAGTTGTGAATGCAGGAAACTTGGCAATTGCAATACCTCAGGAAAAGAGACTTGGGAAGTTTGTAGGGTTGTGAAGAATGTCCAACACCTGTATGTGGAGCCACAAGTGGCTGATACAAGGTAAATAGGGACACTGATAACCAAAACTCAATAAGTCTGAGCCTGAGGATTGCCATGATAATAATATTAGCTGATTTGACAAAGGCCCCGCAGAACAGAGCTGAAACGGTACACTATGCAAGAAATGTCCCAAATAAACAACATGGTCGAAGGAGGGGAGGCGGGTGGTTCTTTCCGCAAATAATGTTAAAGATTAAATGCAGCATCTGCACTGAAAGGAATGCATCTCTACAGGCATATCAGTTATGTGAATGACGCCCTAACTTACACAATGTTTGATCACATGCTCCAACTTGGTCATCTGATTGGTTGAACATGACAACATATCTAAATTTAGTTACTAGCTTATTAACATATATTGGCTGCAATGACATCATATCTGGGCAGAGAAACCATAGTAGACAAAGAGGGGCCCAGCAAGGAGCCAGAGAAGGATGCACTGTGTATTACTTAAACTACATTTAATCAATTAAATTATAATAAAGTTTGGGCCTGTCATAGCTTTGGCTAAAGTTCTGGACTGGTAAGGTATTGGTTAATTCTTGCAAAAGATTTCTATTATCAAGACTTAGGAAAGTTTTGGCCAAAGTTCTGGATGATCAAGATTAAGCCAAATTTTGGGCAATGAATCTCTTTGCTTACCAAATATCAATGTAAAATTCTAACAGAATCAAGTTTCTGATTAGGAAATTAATGCATCATCAAAATATGGCTGGAGGAAGTTCGCCTGTATACTGTACAACTGAGGCTTCACTAAAATACTAAGGCTTCACTAAAATTAAATTAAGATTCACAGTTTCTCAGCTGCATCAGGAAAATTAGAACCAGTTCTATTTTCATTTTTGGATGCTGGTGCATATAATCAAATACTGCTTGGCACTCTGACAAAGAAGAAATTATGGGGACAAATTTTGGTTACAAGCATTACATTTTTCTAAGGATGTCAATCCGATGCTGGATTCTAAGGGACTTAAGGTCAAATTTTGGCTAAGGACCACTGTAATATATCTGCGATACATGAATATATTTAGCAGAAATCTGATTTATAGGACTACAGACTTTATTATCATATTAGGTTTAGGAACCTAAATCAACTGCAGATACCTGATTTGATTAAATGGAAAAACTCGAACGAAATCATAAGTGGTTTTATATATTTTTATAAGACCTGGGTAGCAATATTGTTCTGCAATGAGCAAGTAGGAATGATTGCCATAATTACAGCTGACAGATTTATACCAGTTATTACCAAGTTATATGACAGTGGCTGTCAGGAGGCGTCAACATTGATAATGGTTATAGTTGAATGACTTCTAGACCACAGAAGAGCAAGTGAATGTTTTTGACCGGAATATTTCCTAGACTTTTGAGGTTCTAATCTAAATTCTGTAGAAAATTAAGTACAGATGCATTTTATAAAATTACTTATGTCTTGATAGAAACTCACACTGGCATTCCATACAAATTATAGTTGACTATATCATGTTTCATCAGACTAGCATAAGTCTTCCCAATGATGGTTTAAAACATAATATAAGTAAATGATCTGATTGGTGACATAATCTTTCATTTGTGATTAAATGGATGTAGCAGTCAAGCAACCCCCCCCCCCCGACAACAAATTCACACATATCACAGTCAATTCAACACAACAGAGAGAGAGAGAGATAGAAAGAAAGAGAGAGAGACAGAGACAGAGAGATGGGAGCAATAGTTCAATATTTAATTTATTAGCCCAGCAAGATGATCCTAGGCAAATGGTGCTAGATTCTGAAGTTTTGCATGCAAATCTGGGCTATAACATTATATATACCCAGCAATGATTTTTGGTTGTTGTCAAGTATATATATACACATACATACACACACACACACACATGGCATATTTATGAGGTATTGGTGATGAAAAAGAGCAATGGGTGAAACCATGTTATACTGTAATGAAAGACTATTTAACCCATACAATAGTTTACTCAAGAAAGCAAATTTTTAAATAAATTATGTTTCTCTGAGAATACGTACCCAATCACATTACATTAGGAATATTAGCCCGCTACCTCAGACTGCTCCGGTGGCCTAGTGAACCCCAGCCGAGTCATACCTGACTTACACAAATGGTGCAAACAGCTGCCTCACTAGCCACTCAGCATTAAGAGGTTAGTGTTAGGACCGGTCGGCCTGGTGTCAGGATAATGTGACTGGGTGTGACATGATGCTACATGTCTGCGGCATGATGCTCCAGTACTAGACATCACTATAAACAGCCACACTGCTGATATCATAGAAATATGACTGAAAAATGTGTAAAGCTGCATTAAAAACCCAAATCACACACACTCGCAAAGAGCTTGCTATCTTGTGAATCCAGCCCTACTAAAAGACAAAAATGTCTTTCCCTAGCTATACCAATAGACCAAGGGCGATAACTCTTGCACATTGCCTCCCCTTGATACCACCAGGTGTTGCCAGTTTTTAGCTTCGCTGCTGTAGACTACACGTCACACAATTTATCATCCAACAACACAGCCCATTTTGTGTTCCAATGGACCCGTCCAAAGTTCATTTTGGATTTATTGACCTTCTGCATGTTGTATGCTTTACTTTACAATTTCTGCCTATTTTTTGAGTGATTTGTCACTTGTCAGTACTTTGTCTTGTAAGACAGCTGTCCCACCACACTATCATTGACTTTATAACAAGGTCAGCGTACCTTTGACTTTATTCGCTTACTCCATCCATTATGGAGCTTTTATGAGCAAAAATTCTGAAGTGCTGCTTGACAATTATGCTCAGTTTATTCATATTTCACACTGTTCTGATAGAATTATGGTTTAATTATTAACCAAGCATTGTGCCAAGTTAATAACAGGGCCATAGGTTTCTCATAAACACTTTCACTACAGTGTTTAAACGACCCAGTAATTTCAACACAGTACTATTTTCTGCTTAGCTGGTATATTTTTTTTTAGTGTCGTTTCAGCAGAATGTCAATTTTTATGATTTATATGCAACTTCAGAGCAAGAAAGTATACCATGACTCTTGTTTTGTTTATAATATACACCATTTCTGATTTACAGTGTCAATAATACGTAGTCAGTGGAAGTCTGAGCTTCCATATTAGGTAATTAGTCATATATTGATTTACAATTTATGCTAGTAGCTAGTTAGTCACATACTAATTTGCTAATCTATGCTTTGTTTTGTCTTCTTGTGTTGTTTCAGGAGGAATGTTTACTATAAGCATGAAATGTACATTCACAGCAACTGTTCGTTCAGCACTGAAGGGAAGGAAAGACAGAATAAATCAAGAAGACAACCTACAGTTCGTTGCTGGCGATACTGACTCATTGGGGAGTATTCTCCAATTTTAGGCAACCCTCAAGGAGCAAGCTCCCCCTCCCCCACTGCATATCCAAGCATAGCTTTTGGGCCTGTAAGTCTGGGCACATGGGGTTGATGCCGGATCTGTTGGATCCAACTATTAATACCACTGTACTCTTACCAGCCATCCAGCAGTTACCAGCTTTCGCCAACCATCCAGCTGACACCAGCAATCCAGCTGAAAATAGGCAGTCCAGCTATCCCAACAAGGTGACCTTTTCATTAAAAAGGGCAATAACTCAGATATCAGTCTTGATTTAAACAAAAGAGAAAAGTTTTACTTCTGCAAGTGCACCTATCTATCTAACTGTGTAGCCATAGAGCAAGACAGAAAGCTGCTTTTCCTGCAACATTGCTTGTAAAAAAGAAAATGTTCAGTGGGATTGACAGATGGGTAAGAAGCACCATCACACTGACTTACAACAAAACAAAAACAAGCGGCTGATATGGGACTAAGACTGTTCACCTGTGTGACTCCTGTCTAGCATCCCAATGCAAGAGTGGTCGGCCAAGTAAACATGCATGGTATGATGAATCCTTTCAAAATGTTTGCAAATTATACTGACTGCTTATTAAAAAATACACTTGGAGGGTGATTTTGGTGTTTTCATACATATTTGATGTCAAAACATCATTTGTACAAAACTGAAAGGTCTTTATTCCAAGATGCTTTCTGTCAAATTGGTTTATAAAGTTTTTTCAATTTTTAGCAATTATGGCCATATTGGATGGCTCTCCATAATATGCACAAGTCTGAAAAGTTTTGATGCAAGGATTATTTCTGTCAAATCTGCTCCAGTTCTGTGGACTGATATTTGGGAAGGTTGTTTGAAGGTTTCCAATTTTTGTCACATGGTTTAAAGTTCATTTTGCAAGCAAAGCAACCAAAATATGTGATGTCATTTAACAGGGTCTTTCCTAAATTTATCATACTTACATAATCTTCATTCACTGGTACAGTATGGACTGGAATGGGTTGCCAGTTCAGTGTTTGAATCCATTCCTGGGCAGAGTCAGGAGGAAACAATCCTGCCAATACACAGTCAGCACTCATTAAGGTTCTGTCAAAGTCAGTGCTCCGCACATACACCTGTCAATTTCAGGGATATGATTATAATTAAGACAAAATAAGGAAGCATTGCTATTTGCTGAGGTTTTCTCACTGCCTTTGCTCCATGCATGTAATCTACTAAGCCAATGTGGCCCCTGTTTGAAAGACAAGAGACTTCCTGTGTATAAAAATTTTTTAATTGCTTAGGTTCCTTTTAAATTTAAAATTGGATCTATGGTGCACAAAATGTTCTTAGCATTTTGACAAAATTTGTGCACCTCTGTATATATACTCACAAATGCCCAATTAAAAACGATGGACACTCAGTTACACAAATTGAGTCACACTTTTGATTTACAAGAATTATGTAATGTTTTCATCCTACTACATGATAACGATATCAAAAATATAAGGCTCGACTAGACATCTGAATAAATGGTACCAAGTTTAGAATCTAAATTACATACTTTTAAAAGCTTCATGATTAAACAGGCAAGGCCTATTTGTCAAAGAAGATCATCATTAAACAGACAAGGCCCAAAGATCATTAAATATGCAAGGCCCATTTGTCAATAAACATGATAAAGCTGATAAGGCCCTTTTGTCAATAAAAATCATTATTAAAACAGACATGGCCCATTTGTCAATAAAGATCATTATTAAATGGACAAGGCCCATTTGTCAATAAAGATCATTATTAAAGAGACAAGGCCCAAAAATCATTAAGTTTGCACGGCCCATTTGTAAATAAACATGATTACACAGACAAGGCCCATCTGTCAATAAACATGATTGCACAGAAAAGGCCCATCTGTCAATAAGGTTACATAGAAAAGGCCTGTTTGTCAATAAACATGATTACACAGACAAGGCCCATTTGTCAATAAACAATATAAAGCAGACAAGGCCCATTTGTCAAAAAATATGATTAAACAGACAAAGCCCATTTGTCAATAAACATGATTACACAGACAAGGCCCATTTGTCAATAAACATGATTACACAGACAAGGCCCATATATCAATAAACATGATTACACAGACAAGGCTCATTTGTCAATAAACATGATTACACAGACTAGGCCCATTTGTCAATAAACATGATTATACAGATAAAGCCCATTTGTCAATAAACATGATTACAGACAAGGCCCATTTGACAATAAACATGGTTAAGCAGACAAGGCCCATTTGTCAATAAACATGATTACAGAGACAAGGCCCATTTGTCAATAAACATGATTACACAGACAAGGCCCATTTGTCAATAAACACGATTAAGCTGACAAGGAACATTTATCAAGAAACATATTATACAGACAAGGCCTATTTGTCAATAAACACAATTAAGCTGACAAGGCCCATTTAGGGCTGTTCCAGTAAAACATATATCCCCCTCCGGGGATGGCACTTTAAAAAACAATATGTAGGAGGTTATGTTTGAGATTATTTCGATTCTGATAGTGGTGGGTTGGTTTAAAAAATCACTTCAGGTGTGGGTTGTGTTAACAGAATCATAAATCACATGTAGGGGTGTCAGAAAAAGTGAATATATAATATTTAAATCGCATCTAACCCCATCTTTGCAGTCTAAATCGCGGCGAATCAATGCAATGGGGAGAAAACTTTAACGGGTTATTTGATTTTATTCGTCTTGAGTTATCCCATGGTATTTGCGTATCCCGTATTCGAGTCACTCGGTCATTATTGTACAGCGTGTTTGGTCAGCATGGCCGAAGAAAGTGTTTGACAATTGGGAATTGATGAACTCTCGAGTTTTCTACGGAAACGTGGAATCCAAGAAGAATATATCCAGAAATTTAGAGGTTTGCTATGTTGGAATTCTGTCTTTCAGTTCCATTTCACATTTGGTCTGATGTAGCTCTATCCGCAACACATCAGTGTACATTTAAGACACTTACCGGTATTTCTCGTGTCTCTTGGTGATATATAAATATTATTATTATCCATTCCCGTGTTTGATGACATGTAAATCCACGTGGAATAACACAACATGTGTCATGAGGCCATTTCGAACGTCATGGCTACATATGCCTGTTACCATGTACTGGTAAGTGTCTGAACTATACACTGGCGTGTTCCGGACAAATTTGTATGCAGCAATCGCGTGTTTTAATGAAACAAGTGACATCTAAGCGTCCATCAATAGATGTTGGGGGGGCTCATTTATTGGACTAAGAGCAGACCCCACTGGATATAATCACCAGAACTTGCTTGGACATCAGAACTGTTTTTACGAATAATAACTGTTGAAATAGACTACAGAAAATGCATTCTTTCCTGATATTTATCATCATATTCATGACAAATTTGTATTACTCATAATTTCTGACCATCTTAACTGAGCACTATAAAAAAGAATCTCTTTTAGTTTCCATTTTTGTGGAAGTGTTTATTATTATTTTTGCAGTTAGTGAAAAATTACTGGTATCTATTAGGGTCAATGTCAAGACACTACACTCATTCAGCATATGCAATTTTTATCATTCACTTATGTGACATGCAGTTATGTATTCAATTGTATAACAGTGGATCAGATAATTTTCACATTATTAATATACTGTGAATCACAAAAGTTTAGCAACCATTTAAAAATTTTATACAAGGTTTGGTTAATTGCAATTTCAGAGCTAACATAGGTAAAATTGCATGATTGCTGCAATTTGTAATGTGAGGTTGATATCACCAGATTTTAAGGGATGCTGTGCTTCTCCCATTACAGTCATTCTGGTTATATTTATCATATGAGACAATAGTGGTAAACATTGGACAATAAGTACAGATTATTAACTGAGCATTGCAAAATATTGGTTCCGAGGTGCATGTGGTGCAAGATACCTGAGCTTGTGAGGGCATTCTGCACCAAATGAAAGAGGGGCGAGTATTTTTAAATACTCAATCAATAACCTTATTATATACCTAATAACAATTAAATCATGATGGAGACAAAGATTATTTCAATGTTTTATTGAACATTTTACATAATAACATCTCAGAACAAAAAACAAGGTACTTTGTCTTTTCAGTATTGAAAGAAGTTCCCAGGTATTAAAGGTAATGAGCAAACATATATGGTGCTCGGCTTTAAGTTCTGTGTGGTGCTTTGTGTTGTATTATATATGTATTAACTGCTTGATTAGAAAGATAAAACAAGCACTCCTTGTAGCATTTCCAATTTTGGCCATAATCATAAAGTTTAAATTCATACATTCATGTGCAATATATTGGAACATGCTGACAGCAAATAAATCATGTTGGGTATTGATGCTACACCTGCCTGAAAAATAAAGGGGCTAAAGCTGAATTACTTTGAATGACTAAACAATCTCACAACCCAAAGTTTCAAGATATTGAAATTTTATAACAGTGGGAAAGATTATTGACTTATTTACATTATATAAAAAATGTAGCTGTTAATTTAATTATATTAAATTTAGCCTCCAACAGCTAATAATTTTCTGACAGCTGTATATTATATATACTACTAGTAATAAAGAGTATCATATGTTGTTCAGCAGCTAATATAAGAACACTAGTTTTGAAACTTAAATAACTTGTTTTAAAACTTAAATGATATAATTTATTCAAAAAGATTGAAAACAAATATTTACAGATTCAGCCTCTTTTAACACACTCTTTGTAAATTCCCCTGCAAAGATTTATGGCAGCTCGATTGAGGGAAAATTCCAGATTGCTTCAAGCAGGTAAGGGTAAGTATGTACATGATCTGAAGATGCACATATTATGGCATGATATTCCACTGTGTTGCTTTTTTTTCCCTCGAATTTTCCTGATTTTTCACGAAAAATATTTTTTCTTATAGTCAACCTTCCATTTCTAATAAGATGAAAGTTTTTACTGGTTCCGATACATGATAGGAACTGCCAGTAAAAATGTTCATTTGCATTACACTATATATCAGTTTACTTGAGAAATAATTTTAAACAAGAGAAACAAGCAGCACCCCAAACCTTAGATCAATGACAACCAAATCTTCCCAATTCCAAAACCAAGAATTTTTTATAAACAGTTTTCAATACTCTGGGGCCATTATTTGGAATATTATCCCAAAAGATATCAAAGAATCTTCTTGGATGTCAGCTTTTCATAATGGGTATATCACATGGATGAAATATAAAACTTATACCACATGGCCTATACACCTCCTACAGCTACATTTTTGTATGCAAGTATATATCAGTATGTGTTATGCAAGACTTTAACTTTGACTAGTGAACACTGCTAGTAACTTATCTGTTAGAGTATGTTCAATGTGGATGTATAGTTAACTAGTCTGGGTTCATAACACCTATGTACATTACTAATGTATGTGAACATGTATGTGCAAGATGGATAGTGATCAGTATCTGCACATTATCTCGGAGGCCCTCAAGGTAGATTAGTTCTGTTTTGTAACTAATTGACTTACTCTAATTAAATAAAGCCTTTATTATTATTATTATTATTACCTGTAATTGGTAGTGAGTATGAATCTCTTTTCTAAATAGTGTAGAAAGGTCACACTTTAATAAATGCTTTGCTAACCTCCTAACTTTCTCATTGCTGGTGGGGAAAGTGCTAGTTCACTGCTTCTTTTCTTTTTCAGTACTTCTCACATTTCATGTATTTAGATGTTTATTCTAGAATGTATACTGAAAATAGAACCAGTTTAAATGATATTGGATGATCTAAATTCCTAAATTAATATTACCAGGTTGTTGAAATGACCTCTAGACAACTGTTGTGGGGTCACTGAGGGAAATCATCTTTTCTGTGATACATGTATTTTTGTTAAAAATGTAGTTGGCTAGCTGCAGTATCAAGTGGATTTTAAAGATATTCTGAATTTATTTATTTTTCTCATTGATGATTATCTAGTGTGTTCAACTTACAGGTTTTTAGCATCAAAGTCAACATCACACGATTCAAAATTCAGATAATGGTATTATTGGAGTAGTGTGCTAGGGCTTTTTATTAATCCAGCTAGTGCATACCTTTTCAGAAATACTTTTTCACTATTATTCTTTGCATGGAGAAAGTACATCATGCATTATTGCTCAGTAGTGATGTGGTCCTGTTCTTTTCATGGTACAGATTTTGCACTTTTATATTTTAGATGAGGAAATTGATGGTGAAAGTCTGTTCCTTCTGGAACATAGTGACCTTGTGGACATATTTCCAAAGGCTGGTCCAAGGGCAAGATTTCGGTCATTTTTGGACAGATTGAAGGTATCCACATGACCATTTTTTTTTTGTTGAAAATTAACCAAATAAAGTATGTAATACAAGTAATAGCAGCATAACCAATTAAAAATTTGCAATGAAAGTTGGTTGACACATGCCAAAAGTGTACTAAACTTGCATAGCCTTTCCTAAGAATGTGCACTTTTACAATATCCAAGATGAGTAAATTCAGTAATGTTGTTGTCTGACAACAGAGAATTTTTTTTAAAGAAAGGTTTTGATCATGATTTGTAGATGCATTTTAGTGTACTTGAAATAAGATTATACATTATTACTTTCACACCTCATTTCTTAAACATTTGAGCCAATCATAAGAGCAACTGAAAGCCCTCATGTTGTGTATACATAACTGTTTATGTGCACTGGAAGTAAAACCTGTTGTTAATCATGGAAGATATTATTCATGTTTAATGTAACCAGATGCCAACATATTGTAAGATCATTAATGCAGTTTTATATGTGCTCTTACAGGTAGAACAAGGAAACTCGGTCAGTTCAGTATTGCCAACTTCAGACACACCTGAAATTGGTTTTATGCCATCCGAAAAACCAGAAATGACAGCTACCCCAATTACAGTTACCAGTAACCAGTCAACACCTGTGACTGTAACAGCAGCAAATTATACTGTACAGAGTATTTTGGGAGCTGCTGGAACCATTGAAAAGATGGCTGACAGGTATTATAAAATTTCTTACAGCAAAGGCAACAGCGCTGTCGACACTCAGAATATTTTTAAAACATTGTATCTCAGAAACCTTTTAGAGTTGTTGCCTTGAAGCCCCACCCTCTCAGTGACCTTGACATTACAGTCAAAGGAACATTGGATGTTTATTTGGTTAGAGGTTTAAGTTTTTAGTTAACATTATATCTTTCTTTAACTGTGTACAGTATTATTTTGATATTCATCTGGGCTTGCCCTGCTGACCTTGACTGTTGACCTTTTTAGGGTTGATATTTTGGTTAAGGAACTTTTTATTTACTCATAAAACTCAGTTGCTAATGTTTTGTTACTTAGTAAAGACATTCACCAGTGGTGAACATGTGCCTGGGAAAAGCCTGCACCCATAAATGACTTTGATCTTTTAAAAGATAAGCTTTAATAGTTATTTTTTGTGTTAATGAGATAATTTAAGTTTCTTCATTATTGGATAGTAATGTCATTTACGCATTCAGAGTGGATGAACCCTGCTAAATCTCTGACCTTGACCTCTATTTTCATCAAGCAAAAATGGCCTTGCCTAGGGGGTTGGAAGTCAATTATTCTGTATATAGGCTTATATAATGCATGCTTTGAAAATCTTCTCCTCTGACAATATTATTGCTGCAGTGTTACTGTTTTGCATATAGCATTGGGGCATGGTACTGAATTATGTTTGCATGACTCGTGACATCTGAAGCCATAAATGGCCCCCATTCTGTGGGTCAGATATTTCATATAATGATAAATATGTCAAATTCTAAAACTTTTCCTCTCAAAAACTATTTTAGCTACAGCTTTCATATTGCACGACCCTGTGGTTTATATGGCCTTGCACCATGGCATAGAAAATTCCATATAGTCTTGTATAAGGCACAGTTTTGAAGATCTCCTTAAACTATTATAGCACAAGGTAAAGGTTCTGAACTTATTTTTTGCCATCACAACAGGCATATTAATTTACCCCATAGAGCAATATAGGCCTTCGCAGGCCTCTTGTTAATGATTGAAAAAAATACAAACAATGTTGTCAGTTGTTGTTTTCATGGTATGTCTTTCAGGTATCATCTTCTTCGAGTACATGGAATAAAAGTGTATGAAGAAGAATTTGTAAAGGCACAACCACCAGTACGACAGAAATTCTATCAGTTTTGGAATGAGGAGTCTTTGAAACTGGTGAAAGAAAACAAGCAGAAAAAGCTCATAGATGGAATCGTATTGACAAACTGGAGACTTTGGGGGAGAAGAGAGGCATTACAGGATTTAAGCACCATAAAAGTATCTACAGCTGATAAAGATCCATTTGAGAAATATAACAGTAAATACAAAAGAATAACAAGAGAAATATCTGAATTAGATGACTTAATCGAAAAAAAGGAGTTGGAGAAAGTAGATAGAATTAAGAATGGACATTTGGATCAACAAAGCAAGAGAAATATCAATGAGCTGATAGACTCTCATAAACAGCGAAGGACATTGCTAATGACAGAAATAGGTACTGTTGGCAAGAACTGGGATACTGCATTGCGTAAATACATAAGAGAGGGACCACCCCAAAAAAGAGGTAGAAAGAGTAAAACTGCTATAGCTTCAGATGTGCAAGAGACTTGAAGAGAAAACGTGATGTGTTGGAGTTGGACAGTGATGAAGAAGAACATGACACACTTGATGAATGCGACGTAGTCAAAGGAGAACAAGAAATCATCTTTGAAGGATCATCTATGAGATTTGTAAAGCCAAACAGTAAAGAGACTAATCAAGATCAGATTACTGAAGTTACTGAAGTAGCAATACCTACATCACAAGGTGAGGAGACAATAGATGACAGCACTGAAGTACCTACAAGAAGTGAGGGGATCATAGAATACAACACTGAAGTACCTACATTGAGCAGTGGGGGGATGATAGAAAATAGTACTGAAGTAACTACCTCAAGTGAGGGGACAGTAGAAGACAACACTGAAGTACCTACATCAAGAAGTGAAGGGATGATAGAAGACAACACTTAAGTACTTACATTGAGAAGTGTGGGAATTATTGAAGATACTACTGAAATAACTACATCAAGAAGTGGGGGAACAGTAGAAAACAGAAAATTTGAATTAAACATACAGAAGGAAAAACTTAAAATCTGTGAAAGAAGTTCCTGTTTATTTGATTTTAGGCTTTCATAAAAATTGTAGTTTCATTGTAGTTTGTGTTCTTTATTGTAATAGTGTTGTTTGATACAGAATTTGTACTTGATATGGGGTAAATGCCATTTTCAATTCTTTGTAGCCTATATATGACAGCTGGTACTGAAGATGGAAGAAGATTCAAAGAATCTGATGGCTGTTGGCAAGTTTTCACAAATACACATTGTACTGGCACAGTAACTCAAGCCAGTATAGATGGCAGTTGTCAGAAAAGGCAGGACATGACAATATTCATAGGTTTGAAGACATTTATTATGGTCAAAAATGATTCACTCATACAACAGTGGCATAAATGATAAACCAGTACTTCTGCTGCTGCTGGTGCCATTGATCAGTTGCTTCATTTGGTGTTGTAGTTCTCTCCCAACATCATTCAGAGACGAGACCTCAGGTTGTTGGTAGATCATTATGGCTTTTACACCATTTTCAGCACAAGAGAATCTATATACACCAGCCAATTGTACTACTGAAGAAGACGTAAAAGGCCAAAGTGGGGTTTAAACCAATATGATGAACAGCAATCACAAAACATCTTACACCACTCTGCCAAGTTAGAACCTGTGATGCTGCTGCTGCTGTTGACAAGGGACAGTTGACAACAATGATGTTGATTTTAAAAGTACACAAGGCCCAAAATAATTATTCCTCAATTTGCATCCAGTTTTGAAATCTAATTAAAGATGAGTTTTAAATTTTAAACAGATATTCTCAGAACAGGGACAGCCATTGTATCAAATATTTAAACTACATCCAGTGGGTGGTTGGTTGAAAATCATGGAACTAATTTAGTGTGGCCTGATCATGGCAGAAACCTGATCAATGATGATGATAAACTGATTGATCAGTAAGGCTGTTGAAACAGTGCTTTGACATGCTATATTTCTTTTCTTTTGTATATCAATCATGCAACAAGGCATACAAATAAGACGTATTATTGAAGAAAATATATTTTTAAGACAAGAAATTATATAGTGTACAAGCAGGCATAATTAATGCAGCATCACTTTCACAAGTTTAAATTTTTTTTTATTTCTGACAAATCAAGAAACATACATGGCTGACAGACAAAAGAACAAAAGATGATTGATTACAAACAATGGATACAAATAAAAATGTGCACTAGATTATATATCTAAGAATTCAGTATAGACTACCTCCAGTGAGCAGTCATTGAAATCGCATCTGTCTCCAACCCAAAATTAAAATCGCTTCTACCACCCTCTAACCACTGGCTAGAAATTAGGTAAAATAATATGCTTCTGTAGGGGGTGATGTTTATTGATTAAAATGCAGCAGACGGTGGGCCGTAATTTTTTAAAATTGCTTCTATTGTGGGTTGGTTGAATTTAAAAGTGCCTTCCCCCCGGGGGGTATATGTTTTACTGGAACAGCCCTAACAAGAAGTTTCCATTTACTGGCCTGTTTTAATTTATTCTGCTTATTTTATCAGTTGACATTTCCTCTGATGGTGGAAGGGATATTGCATTTGGACAATATGGTCCCACATGGAGACTACATAGAAAAATAGCCAGCAAGGCATTTAGGCATTTTTAATCAGAAGCTATATCTTAATAGATGCAGAAAAATGAATAATCTAAATGTGAGATTAAATGACACAGATTGTTGTCTAAACATTTGTAAAAGTTACAAAATAATTCCATGTACAAGTGACTGTCTTAAATTACTCGTTTTGCTTTTCTGTTCTAAAACTACATTACATTATCCAATTTCTCTCTTATTGACATCTCTGAGTGTACATTGTAATAATTATAATACTTATTCAAAACTTCATTTATTAATATTTCAACTTTTAGGCAAAAGTTGATTTTAGGTTTTTTCTTTTTTTCTAGACTGTATATGCAGGAAGAAGAACTTGAGTCCACAATTCACATAGTTTTACAAAATGGTATTGACACACTGAAAATGGAGAAAGAACCCTTTGATCCAGCCCTACATGTTACCTCCATAGTTTTCAACTTCATCTGTGCCTTCTGCTTTGATGAAAGGTTTGTATACATGTATGCAAACAGTAAGTTGAAAAATGTATGTATCTTTTATGTGAAAGAAAGGAAAATTAGTTCTTTGCATTTTTTCATAACTGTTTTCACCCCAATAGAATGCTATTGTGTAAATAAAGAACACTCATTTTGGTCAAATATATCCACTCTACTGAAAAGGTTCACTGTAATTGAATTACAGATATGTATTTAAATAACGTTGATGGAGTTAAAGATATAAACACATACATATGGTTATGAAAGAATTTACAAAAATATTTCTATCTTCTACACTCATTTTAATTAAATCTGGATGAGGTAATAATTAAATCTGTTGAGTCTGTCGTAGAGCCTCAATGAAATGAAGTTCCTTTTTTCTCATAATAAGACTTTGAATTCTCTTCCTGAACTGTTATGTAGATCAGTGTTTATTAACCTTGAACAGTCTGAGATCTCATGTTCTAAGTCGGCTGTCAATGTAACATCATTCTAATGTATATATTTTTGTCTGACGTGAGTAACAATCTTCACATTTAATACATATCAGTCCTTATATCACATAAATTACATCCATACTTTTGCGGTCTATGTTCTTCATAACTTTAAATAACCCACCATCACTTAATTTAATTGAGTTTCCTTATTTTTTGAAATGTTTTACATTTACTCAGATCATATTTATATTATCTGGGTTTTCCTTTCAGACAACAAATATTTTACATTTTCTTATTTGAATACATTCCCCAATCACATTATGTTGGGAATATTTGTCTGCTACCTCACAAGTCCAATTGTCTTTTCTTGTCTGTAAGTCCCCCAGAATGTCCAAGGAGCTCCTCAGTTTATTCATTGTGGCAGCAGACTTTATCCCGCTTGGCCATCTTTTTATGCGCCCCTTAGAAATAATATTGTGAGCACAATGGCGCCCCTTTTCAAGTCCCCTCAATCAGTCATGATAACAGTTTGGGAAGAGTGGGGGCATTTGCTTACCCTCAGCAGTCCTGATACCAAAAATAAGGCAGAATTTACGGGGTCAGAATTGCAAAATGATTCTGATAGACCCTCTCACATGGGACAAGTTCTGGGTCACTAATCTACTCGATCTAGCAATAGATCTGCCCAATAAGATTTTGGCCAACCAGGATCTTCTCAGGCAACCACAGTCATGGATGTTCCATTTTTTCCCATTTTCTTCTCCACACTTGGCTCTTTTGAGGACAGCCTTGTAAGACAGAAAATTTAAACCTTCGATTGTGGAGAAAATCTTGAGAGCATGAAGGCCCTCAACTTTGAAGGCTTATGAGGGAAAGTAGTGTGTTTTCAAGGACTGGTGCCATACCAATAACATTGTCCCTCTGAGTGTCTCCATCCCTCAGCTGGCTGACTTTTTTCTCTGGCACTTTGAGGAGAGAGTTGGCCCCAATCTCTATCAGTGGCTACCACTCCATGAAATATCACACATTCCAGCATCATGGCAGGCATGTTTTTGGGCATGATAAAGACCTATCTGATCTTTTAGCCCAATGGAACCAATCCCAGGTTTTAACATGGCTCAGTTTCATTCAGTTTGGGCCCCTAGCCCACACTTCGCTAAAGTTACTATCATATAAGACATGTTTCCTGATAGCTTTAGCTTCTGCATGCAAAAGGGTAAATGAGTTGCATGACCTTTCTGTCAACCTGAACTCTCTTCAGTTCAGATCAGAGGGTTCAGTGGTTCTCTTGACACAACCAGGTTTTGTAGTGAAAAATAGGTTACCGTCTGTCGGTCACGAAGAGTTGTCACTCTCTCACTCTCTTCCGTAGTCATTTCAAGAACAGCAGCTATGCTAGATCCTGTTTGAGCTCTCAAGCATTACTTGAAATGCACAGAGACAAGTAATGGCATGCGCAAACAACTCTTCCTTCTGATGAGAGCCGGGACACAGGATATCACCCGTCAAGCTCGTGCTTCATAGCTGAGGTGGGTTGTATGCTCTGTGTACTCTGACGTCTCACTAGATCAGAGGCACCTTATGAAGATTATGGCTCAGAAGCTTCAATACATATCTGTGAGCCTCGCGCTTGAACATAACATTTCAATCCGAGATGTAACAGAATCTGTTGGTTGGCATGCAGAGTCAACCTTCTCAAAGTTTTTACCTGAAAGATTTAGCATCACAGAGGAAAACCTTACACCTGGTCGGTCTGGTGGTGGCAGCACAAATGGCCACCAGACCCAACTAGATAAATCAATGCAGCCTGTTTGTTTCACTGGATTTGCCTGTGAAATTGTGTAGGTAAGATGATTTTAACATTCGTCATCTTAACCATATGTGAGGATCACAGGTCCAGTGACCCCAGGCTGTGTTGCTTATGTCATTAGGAAAATTGGTGTTCATTTACATGGGGAGCCAACCATCATTCCCTAGAAAAATACCGGAGGTAGAGGTCAGATGCTCAGCATCCCCACCTTCTGTTACTTATTCTCCTGAGATAATGTGATTAGGGGACATATTCAAAGAAGAAAGCAAATTTTTTACTCATTTATGTTTCTCTGAGAATATTTACCCAATCACATTAAACTTAAAAACCCTCCCAACCACCCTGCCATGTGAGCATCCTCATTAATATATCACTCAGCTAAAAACTTAACTACCACTGGCGGCGGCGGGGAAGGTAATGGGCAAGAGTTATTGCCCTTTGTTGATCTGAGATGGACAAGATGAGAACATTTTTGTCTTTTAGTAGGGCTGGATTCACGAGGTAGCTAGCTAATATTCCTAATGTAATGTGATTGGGTAAGTATTCTATGATAAATATAAGTTACTTAAAATTTTGCTTTATGTTTGAAACTTTCATTTATCTCTTAGTATTAATAACTTTCCTTTATTTAAAAAGAAAAACATTTTTCTTTTTTTTTTTCTCACTATAATGAAGTTATTGTTTACATGTCAATATCTGGAAGATTTTAGTTATAAGTTGAAACAAATGGTATTAAATCTGATGATATGTTAATTTTTCACCATTATCTCACTTATTGGTTATGGGGATGCCCTCAGCTTGCCTTTATCCTTTATTTCAAATGAATGTTTTTGAAATTCTGCAAGGCTCATTTTTGTTTATTGCAGGAGTATTTTGTAAGTCTAGTGTTTACCTACTGTTATGTATATTTAATTTGTATTTGTTAGTTCTTTTCCCATGATTATATGTTACAGTATGTACAAATGTATTTTGGGCTTGACCTTGTCCAAAATCAAGTTCATGTTGCACCTGACTGGAGAAACTAATGTTGTTTTTATTTTGTAAATAAATAATACATAGCTATTATCTCTCTAGGAGTGAGGGTTAAATATTAGGATCGTTATCTTAGTCTGAGTCAAGAACATTATGTTTGCTATGTTCTTTATTTTAATTTTAGTAACAGGTTTTATCTTGATGACAATTTAGAATTTTCTAGAAATGGGCTTTTTACCCTCATCCTTGTTTCTTTATTTTTGTCGATGTTTTTTATATAACATAGTTTACTTGAACAATTATTGATTCTAGTGTTAACATCTGAAGCAGAATCATTTGTATTGTTGTGTTCAAGTTTGATTTGGATTTATTTATTTATTCTAAATATTATTCTTTGGACTTATAAAGTGCTCAATAATATTCTTGGACAGAGACATTAGCTGGGAATTATAGTGAATTTTGCCAAGGACTTCATGGGTTATATTACTTTGATTAATTGGAAGACTGTTAGCACATCATCACACTTCAGGCTATTGGTATATTAGTACATTTAATTCTACAGGCATTTTTAGAACTGGATCTTATTCAGAATACCCATGGAATTTAATTACATCTTTATATATTAGGACTGGTGATAAACATTTAGACTGTTTGAGATTTAATTTGCATTACTTTAAGTTCTTTTTAAATTATTTATTAACCTTCTCTTGTATGTAAGGGTACTGTGCAAAGCAGGGCAAAATGCAGGTCAGCTGAGATGTGTCAATGCCAGCTTGGGAAGTAGGGAAGAAATGACATGTCAAAATTTTGTACAAACTTTCATAGTAATCTTTGTGATTACAACAACATGCAACAAGAAAAAAATATATATTTAATTCATTTTGAACGTTTGCATCAATTATTCAATTTTTCAGTGAACTTCTTGTGTGTAAATAAAAATCACAAAGAACTGATGAAACCCCACTTATCAAAGTTAATATCCTATAAAATATTCAATATGGAAATAAAATGCGTATCTTCATTGGGATACTGTATACAAGAAAGGTCACATTTTACACAAGAATGGCTTCAAAACTTGTGCACTCTATACAACATGCAAACTTGTGCACTCCGTTCAACATGCACACATCAATTATTCATCAGCATTTGTCTATTCTACTTCCTCACCAGCATTGCTGGTCCATTCTCCTTTGAATATGTTCCCCAATCACATTACGTTAGGAATGTTAGCCTTCTACCTCATGAATCCAGCCCTACTAAAGGATGAAAATTGTCTTATCTGTCTACTTTTTACATAGACAAAGGGCAGTAACTCTTGCCCATTACCTTCCCTTGATACCACCAGGTGTCGCCAGTTTTTAGCCTCGCTGTTGTGCAGTGCACACGCAGTGCTATAGCCTCCGACAATCCATCCTTTCTCTTCTTACCTAGAAGCCCATCCAACAAGTGTTTTTTATTTATTCAGTGGATTTTTTCATCTCCTGCAGGTTTAATATCATACTTTACAATTTCAGCCAAAAATCTGACTGATATTATTACTTATTGGGACTTCATCTGTAAGACCACATCCCGCCACACTATTGTTGACCTCCACAAGGTCATTCTGTGCTGACCGTGAATTGGACTTTTTTCGCTCACGCCATTTGTTGCAGAGCTGCTTTAACGTCTATAATTTAGTGTCGCCTGATATTTAAGATCATTTTATTTATTTTCACACTGTTTTGATAGTCTCATGGTTAACTAATATTAAGTCCATTATGGCCTTAGAACAGTGTCATGACAATTTCAATTATTGGTCTGATTAGACAGTGTCTTTAGCATTGTAGTAACTTCACACAGTACTGTTCACTTGATATTTATGATCATATTTATTCTCCACACTAGTTTTGATAGTCTAGTGGTTAATTAATATTAAGTCCATTAGGGCATTAAATAATGTTATGACACCTTTATCATCTGCCTGTTAAGACAGTGTCTTCTAGTGTTTTAGTAATTTCAACACATTACTATTTCTGTATTAATTTGTCCGTTTCTTTTCTCTATGTCATTTCAGGGTCATGTCATCAAAGTGCATGAAATGTAAGAGATTTAAAGCCAGTAAGGACACCCATGACCCTAACACTGCATGTACAAAATACATGTCTCAATCAACATGCAGAATATGCAGTGTTTGGTCGGAAAACACATGGACTGCGGTAGTTAAGAAAGCAGCAGAGGGGAAAGAGAGACAGTGGAGGTCACAACAGGATACCTCTGACATCTTTAGTCTCCACCCCAAATCAGCCTCCATGGAAAACCTTGTGGGGGGCGCTGAAATCCCCTCCACTAAAGTTTGTTGCACAGAACCAACATATACCACTACGTCTGGAGATGGAAAGGATAAAGTAGGAGACCACCCGTCACTGGATAAGATGCATCATTTGGTACAGCAAACGAAGATGCAACTCCATCAAGCTAAGCAAATCATCCCTCTCTTCCAATCTTCTGCTCCTAAGGATACTTTAGGGGAATATTCCCCCAATTTTAGGTAGCACAGTTGGGGTAAGCCTTCCCACATGAAAGAATATGGCCTTTGGGCCAGTAAGTCAGGATGCACAGGATTAATGATAGATCAGCTGGATCTAGATAATAATAATACTGCCACAGCCGACACTGGCAATTGCCCCAACATTACCAGCAGTCTAGCCGTCCCAGCATGGAGACCTCTTGACTGGAACAGTCCAACCACACAGTGTTTACAGGGATCTTAGTGACAGATCCATCCGTCTAGCTGTGCAGCCTGCAACATATCATTACTTCACCAGCGATTTCAATGAGAAATCTGCCTGTTCACCCACGGCTTTGGAGTGACCGGCATATATGCTGGCCAGACTGACACGTATACAGCAAGTCCCCAGATCGACCTTACTCCCTCTGCACCAGCCAGCACTACTGGAAAGGCCAGCAATGCCAGCAATACCAACAGTGCCAGTAGTGTGGGCAATGCCGGATATGAGATTACTCACAGCTTATCCTCAAGGGATAGCTTGTGTCTTCTTGGATGCATACAACCGAGCAAGTCGCCAATGCCACACAGCATGTTGTATGCCGAGCGGAGGACCTGGTACACAGTGAGTGATGAGTCACCAAGAAACCCATCTTATGCTACCCTGACTATGAAGCGGACCAAATTCAGCTTTCAAGCTGCCATTGAGGAAGTTTATCGGATGTTGGCCACTTCAGAGTGCCCCCCACCCGCTTCCATCTCACAAGACTACAAAGTCAATGTGTCGGTGGAGGTTGGGGAGGAGATTCAGGACTGGCTTTCGGTTTGTATTGGTGACCCCAGCAACTCAAAGGCATTCTTTTTGGAAACCCAGGTTCCAGCAAATTTCACCTTGTATAAGATGTACTCCAACACTTTCAGTATAGACCTTCTGGCGTTTGTCAAGAGTTTGACAACTGTTCACATGTCAGGTCCGTTGTGTTACAAAGTGGATAAGAATGTGTTCCTTGCCATGTCGAAGCTAGTTTGGAACATAGTGGCGATATCTTCCATATTAGACTTGGCCTCACTGACAATCTTTTGATTCGCCGAACAATCCAACGATAGCCACACGTGGGAGGTGACGGTTTGGATCGCTCATGTCCTTAATCGAGCAGCTCACCATATTATGACTAATGCCTTGACAGCTTCAGCCAATCTTGATCTTATCCATTGTGATGCATGTCAGCTGTCAGTACCATTTAAACCACTTCATACACTTGCTTTGCAGATGACACTATTTGGGTCTCCATTGATACTTGGAGGACGAATTGAAGATAGTCAGGAGCTACCCCTCCAATTTGCCACTCCCCCGCATGGGTGTTTGGACCCATCAGCCCCGCCCATGCGAAGGGATGCTCACCGGCCCAGGTCTCTCACAGCATGATGTACCCCAATACCGGTCCTAACCCAGTTCCAGGAGGCAACAATCTATTCAACATAGGAGGCGTTCATACAAAGGTGGGAAGAAACAGACTTTCTCCACCTTCAAGCCTCCCAACCACAAATATTGATATACTTCCCCAACCGCCTATAAACAGCCTACCAGTGGGCAGCTGTTTCCTGTACTTTCGAGATCACTGGATCTCCCTCTTCCTTTTGAGAAGGGTGGGTGATCCAGGTCATTTCGGAGGGGCTTTGGGTTTCATTTTGTCAATCCCCTCCCCTCTCTTACTCTCCCATCTTCCTGGAAGTTACGGCAGATTGGGAGAGGGGTTCCTTATTTCAACAGGAGATATGGCCACTCCTCTCCAAGCAGGTGGTGTGAAAACCATAATCCCTGGGGTTTTACTCAAGGCTGTTCCTAATTCAAAAAACAAATGGCAAACTCAGACCAATAATTGATTTGAGTCATCTCAATCGATTTATCCTTTCTCCAAAGTTCAAAACAGATGGCAAGGTCAATCTGCCTCTCCGTCAGAAGGGTCAAGTATGTCATCAGTCTCGACCTGACCGACGAATACTCTTCACCCCATTTCATGCAAGTGTCTTTGCTTACCAAGACACAGTCTACCAATTTACAGTTCTTCCCTTTGGCCTGAACATCAACCCATGGACTTTCACTCAGATGATGGATTGTGTCGTCTCAATGTCCAGTTGACATCCTCAACAGTGACGTCAGCATACCTGGATGACATCCTTCAGAAACGGTATATTCTACCCTTCTTCAGGGCAGGAACGATCTTTCTCTTCTGGCTCATCTAGGTTTTCTAGTGAACTGGGAAAAGTCTGATCTTCATCCATCCCAGAACTTTGTCCATCTGGGTATGGAGTTTTTCACCAACTGGAATCTTGTGCGGTTCCCTCAGGTCTGTGTCAACAAAATAATAGAACTGGTCGAGTCTGTTTCCGACAAACCTCGGATTTCAGTGAGGGAGTTACTGTGTCTCGGTTCATTCAATACACCAACGGACCTGATCCCACTTGGATGTCTTTTTATGCACCCCTTACAGATGACACTGCTGACTCAGCGGTGCCCCTTTTCAGATCCCCTCGATCAACCCATCTGGATCACGCGAGAGATTCGATCTTTCTTGCTTCCATGGTGCACTGTAGGTTGGCTGTCCAGTGGAATCCTGCTGGAGAACCCCCAAGTGGAAATAACTGCACTGATTGCAGTACATACGGTTGGGGCGCCCACCTGTTGCCAGACTTCACTACTGTAGGCGGCACGTGGGAGTAAGAGGAGCTGCCTCTACACATGAGCATCTTAGAAATGAGGGCTGTCATCAAGGCCTTTCACTTCTGGGAAGATCGACTCTCAGGCAAAATGGTGCTCATCATATCCGACAATTCTGTGGTGGTGACTTACCCCCTCAAACAGGGATGGCACCAAATCACCCGACCTGTGTGTCCTGGTGTGGCAGTTTCTACACTGGTGTGACAATCTCCGTATCATTGTGCAAGTCAGACACATCCTCTTGGCCGACACCATATCCAGGAGAGGCCAGGTCCTTCCCACAGTATGGTCCCTTAACCCAGCAATCTTTGCCCAGGTCTGCATCCTCATGGGATGATCGATGATAGGTCTTTTTTGTGACAAGGAGGAACAATAAGTTGCCCACCTTCATCTCTCCTGTTCCAGACCCAGAAGCCTGAGTTGTGGATGTGCTGTCAATTAGTTGGGAGGTGTTTGGGGCCTTTGCCTACCCTTCCACAGTACTCATACCAAAAATAATTCAGAAGATACGGGGTCAGAATTACAAGATGATTCTGATCACCCCTCTCAGGTGGGACAAGTCATGGGTCACCAATCTACTCGATATAGTGATAGATCTACCGAGGACGATCCCCGCCATTCTGAATCTCCTCATGCAACCACAATCCTTGCCTGGACTGTTCTCTTCTACATGCATGGCTCTTATCATGTTAGCCCTGTGAGTCAAATAATTCAAATCTTTAGTTGTGGAGAGAATCTCAAGAGCAAGAAGCCCTCCACTCTGATGGCTTACAAGGGGAAGTGGCATGTGTTTAGGGACTGGTGGCAGGCCCATCACATCATACCTTTGCGTGCCTCAATCCCTCAATTGGCCGACTTTTTTCTCTGGCTCTTTGAGGAGAAACATTTGGCTCCAATCACTATCAAAGGCCATTGATCTATGATCTTGGACACATTCCATCATCACAGCAGATGTAACATTGGGCATGATAAAGATCTCTCAGATCTGTTAGCTAATTTTGATCTCCAGCGACCAAAATCCATAACATTATTTCCAAAATGGAATTTTTCCTGGGTTCTAACTTGGCTCAGCTCAAGCAAGTTTGAACCTCTCACTCATGCATTGCAAAAGTTCTAATCAAACAAGACATGTTTCCAGATAGCTTTAGAGGTAGAGGGCAGATGCTCAGCATCCCCTACTCCTGTTACTTATTCTCCTAATGTAATGTGATTGGGGAACGTATTCGAAGGAGAAAGCAAATTTTTAAAGTAAATTGTTTCTCTGAGAATACTTACCCAATCACATTACATCCCAACCACCCTGCCATGCGAGCATCAACGTCAACATCTCGCTCAGCTAAAAAACTGACGACACCTGGTGGTATCAAGGGGGATAATGGGCAAGAGTTACTGCCCTTTGTCTATCTAAATACAGACAGGATAAGACGATTTTTGCCTTTTTGTAGAGCTGGATTCATGAGGTAGCAGGCTAATATTCCTAATGTAATGTGAATGGGTAAGTATTCTCGGAGAAACGTAATTTACTTCAAAAATTTGCTTTGATCCAAATACAGCAAGAAGCATCCTGAGGTTAAGGCCTTTAAGATTTTTACAAATGAAGTTCATCTGCCATCCAGTATGGTCACTGTTACTAAAAAGAATTGAATTCTTCTCAAAAACCAATTGATCAGTTGTGAACCAAATTTACCAGAAAGCATGTTGTCATAAATATAACCATCAAATACTGTCCCAGTAATAATAGATATTTTTAATTGTTTCTTTTAAAACATTGTCTCACAACAGAATTTGATTAAGTTTGATGGAAAGCATGTGTATATGAAAGAAGTTAAAGTGTGTACTAATTATGCAGATCTGCCATCTAATTAGGCAGGTACTACTAAGAAAAAAAAAATTACATTTTTCAAATGAATAACTGTTCAGTAGAATTAGACTAAATTTGAGCAGAACCATCATTGTGTGGAGGCCTTTTAGGTTCATACAAAATGACTATGATTTGCCATTTAATATAACCGTCATTAAGAAAAAAGATCTTTAAGTAATTTCTTAATAAAATCCATCGCTAAATGGAGTGCACTGGAAAGAAAGGCATCCTGGTTTGATACAGATGTTATAAAATGTTGCTGAAATGTGTCCAAAGATACTAACAAATGAATAGTGAAACCTTCACAGAACGTTTATAGACCCACATGACATAATTGGGAGACAATATGTTAGAAAATATCTAGTAACCAACATGTTTTAACCAGCTGCTCTTGTTTATTGGGTATTATGTTCTGATCAGCAATGTGAGTAATTTGAGGACTACTTAGAACTCTTGCTCCAGAGTTATAGCCCCTTTTTGTCCAAGTGTTTGCTGCATCTATGTCCTTTGGATATCTGTTTATTTGCTCATATTGTTTCTTAGAACACTCTCAATTCTTTGATCCTCATATTAAACCCACGAGAAAACTGAAGAAATAATTTTATGGGCATGTAAAAAGTAATCTTGTGTTTCAGCTATGCGTTTGAAGACCCAGAATTTCGAAGGATCATTTATTTGTCTGACACTCAGAATGAGACAGTGCAGGCTGGGTTTTTTCTTGAAGATTTCATACCACTGCTAAGATACTTTCCAACCAAAAACTTAAAGCAGTTTGTGGGCCTTTTGGAGGAACTCAAAGCATTTCTTAAAAAGAAATTTGATGAGCACATAGATTCATTTCATGAAGGTATTGTTTGGTTCTATATTTTTCTAATTTTATCCATGAAATATTTTTTTTACTTTTGTGCATAGAACTGAGTTGCAAGCAAAGTTTACATGCATTTGATAATGTCAGGTGTGTTAGTATTTATAAATATTATTTTTAATAAGAAGACTTTTAACAGCACTTTGTTTTGTGCACAAGTATATCTTTCCATACTTCTTTGTGTGTTTGTGTCGGAATCTTTTCAGAATTTTACCTGAATACATTTAATGTCTTGTACTGTTTGTACAAGACTTTACAATGTCTAGGATGGTGCTAACTTTCCCAAGTAGACACCAATTTTTGCCTGCTGTTTGATTGTCTAGTGCACCAAAAAATGACTTTCCCATTCTGGATATGGCTGCTATTCAACTTTTGTTATTACCTGTTATTAAACAGTATTTTCCACTGCTTCTCTGAAAGTTTTGTTGTCAAACTAATAACATTCTAAAACTGCGCTTTTGGTGAGACCATTATTGATATCCACACCAGTTTTATATGTTAATGGTAACAAGGCAGAAATTACACCTGAGTCTGAAACTTTTCTTTGCTGTGTATGATCAACTAATGGGCACATTTGACTGTCTTCAGTAGCTGAGATAAGTTGCATTTCAGAGTTGTTGGGAATTTGTTGTTTAGGCATATAGGATAAGAAAGGGAAGTCTCTAGGCCATCCAGTGTTAGAATTCTGGACATCCTAGATAGCAATTTGGGAACATAATATCCAGTACATCTGTTAACAGAAATATTGATGTATAAGGTAGTTTAGTCAAACTTCTTTTTTCCTCATTAGATAATATTGGTGACTTCACAGACCACTTACTTCAGGCCAAAAAAGAAGCAGAGAATGAAGTTAATGAAGAGGTCCTGGAACAGTTAACGGAAACCCATCTTATTCAGACACTAGCTGACATTTTCTTTGGTAAGGAGAGATTTTGAGATATATTTAGACTTTTTATTTATTTCAAGGTCACATGTGTCACAGGAGAACAGTTCACCAGGGCTCAAACTTTGGATGTCTCAAATTCTAGACCCACTACCACTTGAGTTATCCTCTGACATAACCATCCCCTACCCCACCACCCTCCACCCCCACATTCAAAGGCATGTCCTTGTGTCACCAATATCCGCACAATGCAGACCTACCTATTGAGGCTAAATGAGAATTCTTGATGAGTATGACATGTCTTCATTTTCTACCAAATGTGAAATGAGAAAAAGAAAAAGTTTCCATCAGTCATTGGCTCAAATACACAACCTTCCTATCTCTAGAGGGGTACTCTTCAACTTGAATTATCTAAACCAATGCAGTTGAACCCATTCTGTGACTTTTACAAGCATGCAAGAGTCTTTTTAGTAGCATCTACCAGGATTGCGTTCCAACTTTGGACATTGTTTAGTGATTTTGGTGAATGATGTAAATCATTTTACAAAATATAACTGACAACTTTCTAAAGGGGGCTGCCATATATACTCATAGTTTTAAAACTAAAACAAGATGGTTGGCAGAATGTTGGCAGCTTTTGTCCTGATTGGCTGTTTTCACAAGTGAACTAGACCATGTTCCTGTAGATTAATTCATCGTCAGCATAGCACCATAAATATCCCATAAGAATTAATGTTTTATCCCATCACTGTAGTGGTTGTTGTAATTGTTCATATTGACAATGCCAAGATTTCATCTTTACTTCAATATCTCAGCAACTCTTGCTTGTATTATTATGAAACATGGCATTTTCGTGTAACCTGAGAGATATTACACAAATAGACTGAAATTTAGTAGCTATGACCTACTTTTATTTTTAATTGATTATTCTGAGTTTTGTTTGTAGGTTCAGTTTTTAAGCAGTTTGTGTGCTGACAAGGTTTGTTGTCTTGAGACAGCTTCATTTCATGGCTTTTGTTCCTTTTCAATTTAAGATCAATAAAATCATTGATTAAACAATTATAAAGTTTTTGTTATAGTTTTTCAGTTTCATAAAGGAATACTAATATTTTCAAATAATGGTCTTGCCTGCAATAGAGGTTTTCATTAAATAACACATAAATCTGGACTTTTTCTGCTCATTCTTTGCATTAAATCCTGGTAAAGTGACAGAAAGTTTGAATTTGTCCAGGACAAATTTCTGATTTGTCCAAGACTACCAAACAGTGGATGTCTCCACCACCAGTACATTTTCTGTAAGAAACAATAGTGTATTAGGGCCAGAATTACACCACCAGGTTGAATAATTGGTGTGTGCATATTGAACAAGCATTTTCTATACATGTGCTGCTGTACATGGAGTGTACAAGTTTTGAAGCCATTCTTGTGTAAAATGTGACCTCTCTTGTATACAATATCCCAATGTAGATACACATTTTTATTTCCATATTGAATTTTTCATAGGATGTTAACTTTGAAAAGTGGAGTTTCATCAGTTCTTTGTAAGTTTTATGTACACCCAAGAAATACACATTGCAAAATTGCATAATTAATACAAAGGTTCAAAATGTATCAAATATATATTTTTTTTGTTGCATATTGTTGTAATTGCAAAGATTACTATGAAAGTTGGTGCAAAATTTTGACATGTCATTTCTTCCCTAGCTGGCATTGATACATCTCGGCTGACCCTGCACTTTGCCCTTCTTCATATGGCACAGTACCCTGACATACAAGAAAAGGTTCACAAGGAGATTGATGTGGCAGTGGGTGAGTAACTGGAAAAAATAATTTGGATACTATTGTTATATAGTACTCCCTCACCACTTTAAGGAACCTTGGTTTAAGTGCACCTTCAATAACACAGGCTTGGTAGTTAGTCCCTTTCGATTATTCAGTAGAAACGACATGTATAACATGCCTCAATCTAAGGCATCCAGTTAACTTCTATGGCGTATATGAATGGCATTATAGTCAGATTGCATTATAACATGTTTACTTAGCACCTCTGTGATATTATCTTTGCTTTAAGTTCCAAGGTATGAAAGAGTATATTGTTACCAATCACAAGGTTTTTTTCAAGAATACATTGTTTTCTTTATGTGTCAGCTTAAAGTAGGACATAATGACATCATATTTATAAATGCAAACAATATCATTAAGAACAGGTATATGTTTTCATTTATACAAAGACAAAATAGCAGTGGCTTAAAAGAAGAGTTGCACTTCAAGGTAGAAAAAGATTAGTATTCGATACGCTGCTTAGATAGTTTTATCTTGGCACAAGTTGTGGCAGATTGCCTGGTGTGGCAGACAGGGAGAACCTGGGATACACGGAGGCTGTACTACATGAGAGTATGAGGCTATCAACAGTGACACCAACAGGGTTACCCCACATTGCCACCTGCAACACTGCGATTGGTACGTTAACAAGTGTTTTACTTTAATTGCTGTTTTAAATCCCACTGCAAATACAACTGTGGAATTTTGATCAGATTTTCCTATGCAGATCTCCATCCATTCCTCTTATGTCATAATGCATGATGCACAAACACACACACACACACAGAGAGAGAGAGAGAGAGAGACAGACAGACAGACAGACAGATGACCTAATTAGTTTTTCATATTAATTAAACTGTGTTTGAATTTTATCCCTTTTAATCGTTGGATTTAGAATTTATTTGGATTAAATTATTAATATGATTATGCACAAAATGCTTGGCCTGGGCAAATAAGATTTGGAATTTATTTGGATTAAATTATTAATATGACTATGCACAAAATACTTGGCCTGGGCCAATAAGATTTGGAATTTATTTGGATTAAATAATTAATATGATTATGCACAAAATGCTTGGCCTGGGCAAATAAGATTTGGAATTTGTGCTTATATGAATGTTTAGATTACCACTTTAGATTTTGTATCATTGAACTCGGATATTTCGGCAACTGTTGGGTTATACGTATTGTACAAATATGAATCTAGTCATGATCTTGACATCATCACTACAACAACAAATTAAGCCTAGAAACTGCAGTGTTAATACATTTTCTCTGAAGTTTGTTGACCATAGTTAATTCCATATTATTTAGTAGTATTAGTACCTTCCAGCTATTCATTACTTCAGCATTGTAATATATTCTATTCCTAGATGGCATATCAGGAGAGGTTTTGTTCTATATGTAGCATACTTTAACTCAGTGTTATCTGAGCTTATAAATTGCATGGTAATATCTGTGACACATTGTGCATGGATTAGTCTTTGCTGTTTACATGTACCAAACATCACTGACACTCTGCTTTGACAGTATTTAACGTTTTTTATTGAGTAGATTTTGCAGAAACTATGGTAATATATGGTCAGATTTCAGCATACGAATTGTACAAGAATGAACATTATATTAATATAGAATCTTTTCAGTGTGATAATTATATTTCTAATTAGGCTTTGTAAAACATTTGCACCATTTCCACCATTTCCAACAATATTAGATTGTTACTGATTTTCTTTATTTATTTTTCTATTTTCTTTCCAAAACTGTTTTTTTTTCTAAAGCTGAGTAATAAACATGAAACCCTTGTATTTGAAAGTAAAACTTCTATCTTTGCATTAAACATTTACTTTAGATTGCTAATTTTTTTTGTTTGGTTAATCTGATATCCTTGCAAAAGAAATATGCAGACAAAAGCTAATGTAGGTCTTGGAGTTGTGAAACAATGATTACTTTACATCATTGTTGATTGACTACACTCCTCATAATACACCGCCAGCACAAAACACATCTGTTCATTTCATGTCACTTTCTTTCTTTGATGTTGTTTTACTTTATTTATTCCAAGTTTTGATTTGCTCATTCAGTTCAAATTGCTTTCCGTGCATGAATTGAAGCTGCATTAGGGCCCGGTATCAAAGACAGGATTCCTTTGGTGATCACCTTTTTCATCCATTTGTCTGTCCGTCCATTCATACTTGTAGCCAACATAGCTCTGCAACCCTTATACAAAATTAGATGCTATTTGATAGGTAAATTGAATATTACATGTAGATGTATCATTCAGAGGTTCGTCTTTCAAAGTTCAGTTATTTTTTTTATTTATAATACCCCTTTTCCATCAATAGCACATTTCCACTACTTTAGACCCTTGTGGCCATCATAGCTCAGGAAACATAAAACATATTCTGGTGCCATTTTGATGTGTGCAGTGCCTCATAGACCTGCATGTGTCTTTCTTAGCTTTGACTCATCAAACAGTTTTGATAGTGTTATGGCTTATGACAGATAACGTCATTTCTTTACGAAGGATGTTGATGTGACTGACACAGCTCTGAAACCCTTATACATAAATGGATACTATTTGGTAGGTGATTCACTTATTACCTGTACAGTAGGTGTGCCTTGTAAAGGATCGTGTTTTGTTCAGATTCAATTTTGATGGAGGTATTACCTTTTTACTGTCAATATTACATATCCAAAAGAACCAGTCCTTGAACCCAGCATAACTCAAGAACCATGCAAATGGTCTGATATAATTTGATGAGTACAATGTATTACAGGCCTCAACATACTTTCAATGGGTTTTGTCTATTGGATAGAGTTATGGCCCTTGAAAATTAACTTGAAAAGTAGCTTCATGTTTTCATTTAAGATGGTTTATGCAACTGGCATAATACAAACACCAGTCATCATATCCTGGTGTAATTTGGTATGAACATTGTCTTATAGACTTGCATTTATCTTATGTGAGGCTGGTCTTGTTTAGAAGAGTTATCACCCTTGATTGCTCATCCATCTAACAGCAAAATAACTTCACCAATTTGGTTTGGATTTCAGCTACATTTGCAGTATTCCACAACATCATTTACAGCAGCTGTGATGTTGGATTGTTGTTCTCTGGACTTTTAGTTTCACACCATAACTTTAGTAATGTTTGTTGCATTTCAACCAAATTTTGCATCCAACTTTACATTGATGAGACCTTAAATTAATTTAATTCCAATATTTCTGCAATATCATTTAACAGAGTTTTGGCCCCTAACTGCCTGTTCCTCTAGGTTTTCTTTCCGTAGCATAAATTTACTAATACTACATTTCAGCAATAAATATGGTACACCTTTATGAATGTGAGACATTGAACGAGTGGAATGTCAAGATTCAATTTCATCATTTAGAAGAGTTATGGCCCCTGATTTCCATCATCACACTTTGGTTTTCCAAAGTGAAGTTCGTCTCTTTAAGGCCTCTCTAAGCAGATGGAGCATGAAGGAGCACTTTTCGATGCACTCATTGCTGCTAGGTCTAACATACACTGTATATTTTAATGACCAACAATCAGCAGTTTGAATTGTGTCCCACTCTGTCCTATCTTCTCAACATGCAAAGGCAATAAAACTTTAATAATGAAAACCACTTGAAAATGATAGAGTGCGTTCTTATTTAACTGGTATAGGTGGAAAATTTAAATAAAATGAATGCTTTGCTTCTAAAATTACATTCCTTGTTGAGTATTTAGTCACCAGAAATACTGCTGGGTCCAGATTTTAAGAAGTCTTACCTTCAAACTTTCTGGTACAACAAATGGAAGTTTGATATAATGTTGTTCAATTAGTATTAAAAAGTTTTGAATGTATATTGTTTTATAAAAATACATTTTTCTTCGCTAAGGAAATGAAGTGGATTAAAATTTTATAAAAGTTTTCTACATCACTATAAAAGTATAAGTTTTGTTTGCTCTACACCATTTTCAGAGGAAACTATTCCATGTCCACGCAATGAGCATTTCTGCTATCAGTTCACATAGCTACTGAGCAATGTGTACAAGTGATATTATTCACCATTTGAGAAAAGAGTGAAGCATGGTCAATACCAAGAATTAGGAAAGTTCATTAACCAATCTGGGTACTTGTATCATGCTGAGTTTGATAGCGAAGGACATCAGACCTCACAATACCTGAAGAAGGGAGCGGCTAATCACCCAACACTCTTGAAAATCCCCCAAGACACTTCTAATTATGTTTTACAGTTAAAATTCTGTTCTCAATTAAACAGAAGTCATTTAATTTAATCTTAAATACCCAGAAACTGAAAATAAAATATTCAATAAATGTTCGTAAGTTGATTATTCAGTGCCACACAGTGATTAAAGAGTTATTGTTGATGTATCTGATTCTCAATAATGAATAACAGGATTCTGTATCATATGGGTCAATGAATATCAAATGCACTGCAAAGCAATTGAACATTCACTTTTTTTCATTTATCCATATGTATCCAGGCCACACCATGATGTATACATGTATCCTAGGTAGCTGAGGGTGTTTTGAGACAGTCTTGTGGTGCTTTGGGTTAGTTGTTGTTGTTGTTGTTGTGGGGCTTAACGCCATTTTTCAGCACACAATAGGCTATACATGGCAGCCAGTATTAATGGTGGAGGAAGAAGCCGGGAAGTCCCCGGAAAGAACCACCGACCCACGAGAAGCTACTGGCAAGCTCGCTCACATATCCACATACGCCGAACCCACGCAGACAGAGGTGAGATGGCAGTGATCCGTAACGAAGAGCGCTTTAGACCACTCGGCCACTCGGGGCCCCTGCTTTAGGTTAGTATTGAGGTGTCTTGGGATGCCTTAGAAAAGGTTACAAAAATTATCAACTTTTATTATTAATAACATGTTTCAGTCTCGACGTCACTATGTATGCACAGCCTAGTCATGTGACATTACCTCAGCTATTTCAGTCATTACCTTTTATTAGAGAGTAGAATGGAATTGAACTGTTCAATTTATATTTTAATAATTTGTCTTGCGAATAACTTGATCTACATACTAGACTGCAGGATAATGGGAATCTGATCACTTCTATGACATCAAAGTTACTGACTACACTCTCATGAAAAAGTTTTCCAAAAATGGCTCCATTGAACAATGCTGGTCTCAAATTCTCAATGCACCCTTCTTCTGTACTTGGGAATTCTATCAATGCTCTTTTTCACCTGCTCCGTACATGCCAGTTGAAGTACATGTAGTTTTCACAATCTGGTATTAGAGATTGACTTATATGACCTGTTCATTTTAACCTTTTTTGAGGGCCTAGTGAACTGATAACTTGGTAGAAAGGTCAGCATGTGCTGTTCATGACATGTGTGAGTGAGATAATTATGCCATACTTTGCCTGCAATACCTTTATCTAGAGTGGACAGTCTCATAACGAGATTTTCAGTGGAAGGTCAGACAGACAGGTATTTTGGTTGACCTCTATCGTCATGTTTTCTGATTGCATGTAAATTAGGGCAGTTACAAGTTAATGCTAACAAAAAGGGCACAAATATTATCTCCACATATTTCCTGGTCAAAATTTCTTACATATTTTGCACATGCGCGGCCTAACAAATGTCAGATATTAATAAAACAATGAACTGCATCACTTGCATAAAATTGAAAGCTGATGTCTCTTTTATTTTTGACATGTATTTTGCTGATTAATGATGGCTTTGAAACTGAATGAATATGGGAATTTCATTGAAACATTATCTTTTTTATTTATTTTAGCATGCAAAGCTTTGATTTAAGAAAAGTACCCATTAAATCAATTAGGTTTCATAGTTTCCATGTAGTGTATATAAAAAGTTTCAATTTTAATAAACATTTTGCACAAACTCTTACTACATAACTCTTAAAATGCTGATTTTAGAATAAATGTCCAGTTAATCTTAAAAGTGCATAATTAATTCAGTTTACATAGTTATAAAAATTGAAAAGCAAAAAATTAGAAACATACCGCTACTTATATTACATCTTTCTTTCAGTATGATTCTAATGCAATGATATTAACGTATTTCTGATTTCTTTTTCAAACAATATTTCAGGAGATTATGAAATTCTTAAAGGGACTATGGTGCTCATTAACCACTGGGGTTTGCATCATGACCCACACAAATGGGATGAGGTGGAGAAGTTCAAGCCTGAACGCTACTTGACAGAAGGGAATAAACTTGGACCAAAACCAGAGAGTTGGTTACCATTCTCTGCTGGTTGAAGGGTTTGTCATGGGGAAACAGTGGCGAAGCCAGAGCTCCATCTGATATTTGCAGGGTTAATGCAGAGGTTTACAGTGAAATTTCCAGATGGTGTTGTCCCTGATTTGACTCCAAAAGGTGGAAGAATTGTGATATACCCTCCAGACCACAAGCTGGTCCTTGAAGATAGGTTGTCAGTATTGACAGAGGATTGAGAGAGGAGAAATAATACGATTTTGACACATTAGTATTTTCATTTCTGTATGCAGATTTTTATATTAACTTCTTTTGTCACTAGTTTGGAAATAAAAGTCAGTAATGGTAATAACATGTATTAGCTACTGATGGCATGAACTGGATGACCTTAGTATTTTAACCTTAGTATTTTATATATGACTTTAAATTCATGGTATGACAGGCACATTATCTAAACATACATGATAATGCAGTTGAAATTTATAGCTCTGAAAAGGCTGTTCAATACAAAACATTAAAACTTTAATACTTTCTACTTTCCTTGTTATCGCTTATCATTTTCCGTACTCAGACCTGTGCACCCTCAGTATTTTTCCGTATTTAGTATGGGAAAAAATATCAAATACGGAAATACGAATTCAAGAGTTAAATCCAATTTTGTGCAAGCTATAATACGGAAAATTTATATTTGGCAGGTATAAAAAAAAGAAAGGAAAGAAGTACGAAAATAAAGCAGTAGCAACCGGCCGTAGATAGCTCTGTATTAAATAGAAGGGTCACGTGCAAAATGCTCTGCAACGGCACATGTGTAGAGTTTCTTTGTCGTTGCATCTGTATAAACAGCATCATGGCTGAGTGGGGTTCGGGAAATGTATTTGAAATAGTATCTATGAGGATGAGAGTGACTGAAGAAGAATTAACTTCAATCAAAGACATGAAGCGATGGGTACAGCAGTTTCTCATATCATACAGCAAGACCTGGCTGTTCATTTCTGCCAGCAGAAAGGCCAATAGATTTGCCTGCTGCAAACTTGTGTGAAACTGATATATCAATTAGGAGTGGTGGCGGGAATGACATCCCTTGCTACATAAAATCGGAGAAGCATAAAGTGATGGACAAGGCTAGACAGATGGCTCCAATTACATCATTCTTTTCAAATAATACAAAACGTTTACCCAACTACGACAAACACTCCCTGTGTGTGACTTGTGCTGAAGTTATGATGTGCAGACTCATCACTTACCACAATCTGCCATTAGCAACAGCTGATTCCTTGAGTGATGGCTTCAAACTTATGTTTCCAGATAGCAAAATTGCTGCAGGTATGTAGATATTTATTTATTTTATTTTATATCATGTTTATCTATTTTTATGACATTTACTTACATATCCAGGCAATCACAGCAATCTAAAACCTTTCATGCATGTATTTTTAACCAAGTGAAGCACACATACACAGTTGGTACCAGGCACCTGTTAAATTAATCCCAGCTAGTCATTCAAATTTGCTAAAACTTACAAATTCTAAAATAGAATCAGTTTCACCATACCAGTGCACCATTGTTTGAATAGTTATGGTGTAAACACCTTTACTGAACTAACTTGTATATTGTACAGATTACAATTTCTGTATTTACGTTTCAGATATGAAATGTGGCAGAAAGAAAGCAACTGCACTTGTGAAGAATTTGGGAAAGGCACAACAAAGGAGCTTGTCTGAGAGGATGCAGACTGCAGCCTTCACACTTTCTACAGATGGCAGTAATGATAATAGGAGTAAGCAGTTCCTAATTGTAATTAGATCAATGGACCAAAACACAGGACATATTCAATCAGAGCTACTTTCCCTTCCTATCTGCATCGGATCTGCCACAGGAGAAAACATATTCAAAATCCTGGATGGGGAAATCAGTGCATGCAACTTACAGTGGAATAATTATTTAGCACTTGGATGTGACAATGCCCGTTTATGACTGGGAACAAAATTGATGTAATTTCCTACATTAGAAATTATCATGATAGTGTATTCTTGGCAGGATGCTGCCTCCATATCATGCACAATGCAGCCCAAAAAGGAACTAAGTGTTTACCTGATGTGGCTGAGATCTTGCAGGATATATATTAATATTTCCAGAAAAGCGAGAAATGACAGCACATATTCTCTGGTGTTTAGATCTTTTTGACACTGAGCAGAAGAGAATGCTCAACATATCAATATACAGATCTATCCACCTGCACCAAGCAAAGAATGGATGAAACCTGGGCTGCCGTTGGCAATAAGAAGGATGAAGAGGGGGCATTGTTCATCCGTGAACTTTCAGTTATAATGTGAGGAATATTAACCATTCCCCACAGTAATGTCCACTGTGAGAGAATCTTCTCCACAGTGCATAAGAACAGAACAGGGCAGAGGTTATCGATGGGAGGCGATTCTCTAGAAGCATTTTTGCTTATTAAATCAGTACCTGGTTATCCATTTGAATCCCAGTGCCAGCAGTCAGTTGAACAACTACAGAAGTTGAAACGTGCCTACAATGAATGAACAAGACAAGTCAATGATCCTTATTCCAGCATACATGTAGCACTGAACTTGACACTGCTTTGCTGTAACCTTCAGCATCTAAGCTCAACAGTGATGATCATTAATAGATTATTTTCAACTGTTATATGTTTCAAATATTGTAAATATGAAATATTTTGCATCATTTTTGCAGTATGGATCATTTTTTGTATGGACAGTTTGGTTACAAGATGTAATAAAGATTTGTTGAACCCAGATATTGTTTGAATATAACTTTGAAAAGCTGACTTGTAGCAAATTTATGCAATGCCTGCATTGAATTTAAAAGTGCAAAGAATCACGTAAAAAAAATTAAAAATTGCTCTTTTGTTTCTTACACCACTGTCAACATTAGCATTTTCTGTGTAATAGATAAAAAAAATAGAATTGTTCTCTCATAACCATGAGAAGATATAGTTTTGATGGCATATACACAGAGCTTAAAACTGGATATCCACTTTTATTTGACTTTACCTTAGCATCAATAACATACATGATATCAGGATTGTTTCTTTACAAAATGTTTTGCTCCAGTTGTATGTTTGGACCAGAAATGCAGAGCAAACTAGGGACTGAAGAACATAGTTATCATCGACTAATTGACCTCAGAAAATAAAACGTTTATCTGTAGCTAGTTGTTTTCTTTTTTATTGTTGTCATGCTTGTTTAACAGATATAATTGTCTTGGATTTTTTAAAAGTTTGTATTTGTAATTATTAAACATTAATTATATGATTAGCTTATGTAAAATAAACTGGTTTTTGTATATGTTATTATACATCTTTCTTTGTTTTGTACTTTATTATTTTATATACCTGTATTATTTTGTCCACTTATTTGCATAATATGCGTTGCTGGGATGTCGTAGTCGTTCGATTTTTATTTAGTAAATGCTTCCTGGCACTGAATTATAAAGAAGGTATAAATGGAGAATAAAAGCTGAAAATACACCGGGATAGTTTAATTGGAAAAAAACATCAGATTTTACAATCTGAAGATTCAGGTTCGAATCCTAATCACAGTTTCAAGGCTTTTTCTTAATCTGCCTCCCACAACAATTTAACTCGAGTACAAAGTTACATTTCAAAATTATAACACGATAATCAAGTAGTCCTCTTTAATTCGTTTTTAATTTTGTGACTGTTTAAAAAAAAATTTTGTTGTACTGGACAAAAAAAAATTGGAATATCTTGCAATAAATTAATCTGAGGAGAAACACTAGCCAAAGGACTCGATTAAACTGATTATATTTATGAAGTCAGTATTTGTAGTTTTAGATTTCTACTGATTTATTTTAACGTTCTAGCAATGGAAATGAAATTACGCATATGTGCATTCATGTAGGGCAAAAAAAAAAAACGAATGTGAAATCAAATATCTACTAAAATGAGCAATTAGGTGAAAACTTTGCCTGAAAAGAGCAAAAATAAGTACTGCAAAAGTCTGTGTCGTCATTGATTCAACAATCCTGAGTACGATGATCGTTGATAAATAAAAAGAAAAAGAAAAAAATGAGAAATTTAGTATGTGATGTATGCATCTCTGTAAGAGAGGCATTCTCTGTGAAATAGAGGCTCTCAAATGGAGAGTTAATATTGAATTTAAGAAACGAGTTGAATAATGTCCAGCTTTTGTGAGACTTGGCGAGCAAAATCTGGACATTATTCGACGAGTTTCATAAATTTAATATTAAATTATTACCCATCTGAGATTATTTTTAACACAGTTTTTATTTCAGTGGAAATTATTTAGATAGAAAGAAGAATGAATTTTTTCGTTCATTAAGACAGATGGTGCATCTTTAATTTGTTGTGCATAAAATAGAGTCCCAAACAATGCTGAACTCATAAAAGTAGATTGTACGTTTTTACAAACTATAAAGCAAAGAACAAGCGTCCATCTGAATAAACAAAACATTTTATAACGATAAATTCATTTTTCAAAACAGAATGATCAATGTGATGTGATGCCACGTTGTTGATACGGTACACAGTAGGGCTAGAATACATATTTACCCTAAAATGTCACTTTCACAACTAAACATTACATTGTTGCGATTTACATGTGAAATAGGATTACTGGATGCAGAAATTCCCATATTACTGTAATGAATTTTTGACCAGATATTTGCAGTATTTGATTTGGAACAGAAGACGTAAACAAATTTTTTTCGAGTCGGATTTGCATCACATATTTACCGCATAAACATGCTGCTGTTGGTTAAAGTTCTGTCAGTTATGAGACCAGTTTATGTCTACATTCTTCTGTGAGCAGAGGTGAGATTATTTACTTCTTTAAGTTAACATTTAAACCACGCTTGTATATAGGGTGATTGTTTGTTACATATATACCACCCTTCCTCCACCCCCACCCAACACACCTGCTATCAATGAGCAATACCTTTAGTTCTTCTTCTTGTCATGGAGTTTTACGCCATTTTTCTTATGATGAAATTGTTATACATGATATAACAAACCCCAGTGAGGGTAAATTGTCCATATTGAGGCATCCAAGATAATTTTTCCTCAATTTCCTTTCGCGAGTCGAGTTGAAAAATGGCCGCCAAAATGTTCATGGAAAACAAAAAATTCAGAAGACGGGGTTAAAACGGTTTTCCCATGATCGCAGCCATTCAGTAAAGAGAATATTGCACAATCATTTCATGAGCTTATTTGGACCAATCAGAATCACATAAAGTGAGATATCAAAAATATGAAGCTGCACATACTATAGAAATACTATACCTACTATGTGATAAACAAAATTGCTTATCATGGAAAGTTAAATAAATTAATTGTATTTTGTAGATATGATGTGACATTGTATTAGACAGGCATTGAGATGAATAACACTTTATTTACATGATTCCTCATTTTTTTTTTTTTACATGTTTCAATCATTATCCTGTCAAAACTGAACGGCTCCGGTGGTCTAGTGGTTAGAGCGTCCGCCCCGGATACGGGAGGTCGTGGGTTCGAACCTGGGCCGAGTCATACCAAAGACTTATAAAAATGGTACTATCGGTTGCCTCGCTAGGCTGTCAGCAGTAAGAGGTTAATGTTAGGACTGGTCGGTCTAGTGTCAGGATAATGTGACTGGGTGGGATATCATGCTACGTGCCCAGTGCTAGACATCACTGTAAACTGCCACACTGCAGACATCGTAGCGATATGCCTGAAATTTATGTTAAAGCTACGTTAAAAATCCAAATCATACACACATCCTGTCAAAACTGTATTAGTAAGAGATCACCACATTGTATGTTCATGATATAAAATAAAATCAATACATTATAACCCTTTTTCTTAATTTAACGTCTACAACAAAGGCTGGTTCATTTTAACAATTTCACTTGCAGAAGGTTTCTGCATAGATTCTTTCCTTTTACAAGTGTTATCGGCATTAGTCCTGCTACAATTTGAAAATCGTTAAGTCTTTTGATATCTTGTTCAACGTGAATACGTGTTCTAGACATTTGTCTTGATTCTTCAGCTTGTGAAATTATAATTTATTATAGATATACAAAGGAATACGGGAATGTGCTTTACTGATACTAACAGTCTTAACCTCTGATATGATTTAATTACATTGAAAGCAAAAGATCGGTGACAAATTGGTTTTCCAGTTGATTAAAACAGTTATAAAATTATAACGGTCATTAAATTTGACAGGTTATTTGTTTTGCCCTTACGCAAAATGCGCAGCGCGAAAATTCATCACTCCGGTTTTAACACAGGGCAACGGTCAGCATCATGAATTCATGTATACAGAGCCACTAGACAACGAGTAGAATAATCTGCAATAGAATATTCCCTGGGTTTCAATTTTCTAACATCTTGAGAATTTGCCCCAGGTCGAGTTTTCGTCTTTCTTTTTTTTTTTTTTTTTTTTTTTTTTTTTTTTTTTTTTTTTTT